>DWME01001888.1:0-22772 GCA_018244795.1 Parelbella ahira ahira
AAGGTATCTGGTGTGATGATACCGTTACGATAAATAATTAAAAAATATAGCGTGCTATTGAAGAGGCTTATGTCCAGCTGTAGACGGAGACATGCTGATGACGATTATGAAATCATATGAAAATTACTTAACTCGAAATTAAAAGCAAAACCCAATTACTGGAAATCATAATTTATTCAATATTAAAATTCAAGCTGGCTATAAGACAAATAGCGATAACGAGCAATAAAATTACAAGCTGGTGACTTTTAAACTCAGTTAGATTGTACGACGAACCTGTGTCAGCAGGATTAATGCAAGAGCAACCGTAGCAAGAGTGGCAAGTAGAAAAAGTTTTAAGTAGTGTCGTGGTATACAGAGAGAAGTGGACATACCGCGAGGTGGGAATGATGGCGGTGGGAGGTCAAACGTGGCTCGGGTATCGCCACACTGTCGCCCACGATGGCCCCGCGCCCGCCCGCCCAGTTGTATACCAACGCACAAATGCATTGCATACTGCTGTCCACCAGACCGAATGCACTGTCGATAAATCACTACTTTAATCTCTGCAGATCAGTCCTTACTCTACATCAAATAAACAACTATTTTATTATCTGTGACTCAACTTCGCCCTCATTGGAATAAATAAACAAAAAACTCCTATTCAAAACTTCACATAATTTAAGTGTGACTTCGATAATAAACCTTTAACCAAGATTCAGGTATTGTTACAGCGCCATCTAGTTACAATTGATGACACTAATAAGACAAATTTTATTATTATTAAATATTCTATTGCACAACTAAATTACATTTTGTATTGATGAATATACTTTTATTAAGAATCTGTACATATTATAAAAGGTGAAATTCTTATAGCCCTTTTTCATATACGATACAGGAACAGGAACAGCCAACGATGCAATAATATTATTTCATTATTTATATTTACCTCAAATGTACATACTAGTTACGAGATGTTAAGTCGATGTGATTCATAACCATTTCAATCTAATCACGAGTGATACTGAACTAACTGTTATATTGCTATTACTGTGGACTATTGTGGAATGCCTTGTGGCAAACACACGCTTTGCAATCATAAACATAATATAATCGCTGCTAAGCAGGAAAATTAGAGTAAAACTTTCCATTCGATTGCCAGTATTAATTTGTTAATTACCCCTACCAACCCCTCTTCATCCTCCCCTCTTAAACATACAAACTGACTGCAAATCACACAAATCCAGTTACTCACAATGGCACGCAGTTGTCATTATGCACGGACCCCACGACCCTGCCAAGGATCACCTTCCCCTCGTTGGCGCCTTCCTTCAGCTCGGAAATGGGCACCCATGTCAAGGTGACATTGGTACGTGACCCGAACGTATGGAACGTGCCGGGCGCGTACGATCCGAGCATCTTCTGTTCTATCGACTGAAATAAAAAATCAATAAAAACTGATGTTTTTCCATTTAAAGAACATTAACACAATAAGGGTCCTTGTAATTGAATCAACAAGCTGGGAATGTCCATGATTTTGAAAAACTTCGTCCTGAGGTATTTTCGGAGTCATAAAAGGGTCAAATTTAAGAAAGATGTAAAACACATTCTCGTTTTAAGTCTACTCATTGACCACTCCTTGGGTTTGTAAATGTTCATAGAACTGTGACCATATATTAATTGCCATTTATTGATTAATTACCATTAGTTGGTCTATTTTCCAGATTAAATATATATAAAACGAGCATCTTGTTTGTAGAACAATATAATCCTCACAAAGTAATGCAATAATCTTTATTACTTCACTTACATTTTCCCAATATAACAAAAGCATTGACAATAACTAAGATTAATTTTTAATATAAGCATCTAACCTGCACCATCTGGGTGACTTTCTTCGTTTTCAGTTTTCCTTTATTCTTAACAATATCAGTAGCAACCGTGAGGAACTGAGCGAGCTGGTTTTGCTCATGAGTGGCTACACTCCACGCTGGGTCTAGCTGACTAGCATGCTCGAATGTCTTTAGTGCCTCTTCAAAACATTCATCATATCTTAACGCCTGAAACAGAGCAATAACTTTTATTGTAAAAACTAAAATTTTTATTCATGCAGGTACTGCCGATTTGGGTTACTTTACATTCAACACCTTCAGAACATTTTAAATTCCAATTGAATGAATAAGGAATGTTGACTAATGTGCATGACATCACAATGCATTCAATAAAAAAAATACAAAGTAACATCACATAACACCACACTTGTATTACCCGAAGGGGTAGGCAGAGGAATGTAGTACACTCTCACATTTCACCAGTTACGGTTAAGTCCCATGGAATAGGTGGTGAGCCTATTGCCATACACCAAGCACAGATCCAGACTAGAAATTCACTACTAGAATTTCTAAATTAGAAAAATGCAATAGTTCCCGACCCAGAATTTAACCCAGGACCTCCAAATAGGCAGTCACGCTTACAACAACTCCACCAACGGGGCAGCAAAAAATCATAAAGTAATTGGTAACAAAAAAAAACGTAACGTCAGGCCAGTAATCCCCGAATGGGAATAGTACATCGCCATGTTTCACCAGTTAAGTTCAGGCCACATTGAATAGGTGGTGTGTATTAAATATTATCTTAAGTACTTACAATGCCCTTATTATAATACAAGTCAGGTTGGCCTCTTGCGACAGGGTCCAACCATGCCTGTCTATATGCACTCATACATTGTTTCAGTGTTTCTGGGTCTTGGGTGACATCAAAGTACTGGCACAGGTATGCATTACCCAACACAATCCAGGATAAACCATCTTTAATATCCTGCGCCACAGCTTCTTTAGCTAGCTCTACACTTTGCAAAACTGTTTTTTTTGATTCAGCATGTTTCATTGCTTTGCTTTCCTGTCGAAGCATTATAGATAAACTCCTCAATGTCACATTGTTGCGCTCCTGTCAATATAAATGATTGTCAAATATATATGGCAACTTTCTGCTGCATTTAAGTAGATGGTCCTATATGTATATCATACCTAAATCATCAATTTGATAGACAACTAATACATAATGATAAAGATTCATCATCATGTTGACACACAAATGATGTGCATTTTATGAATCATTATAATGCTTGATATTTTTGCAGAGGGTTTTTTTGTATATACATACATGCAAGATTGTGACGGATTTTGCTAAGCACATTTTCCTTTAATATAAAACTAGTATTATAGGCATGTAAATAACTAACCAAAGATTATTGAAAAATGTGTTAGTGATTGTATCTCATTTTCTCCATGATTATTTACAATCTTAAGTATAATTCATAAAACTTACATGTTTCAAAGCAGCCTCAAAACTTGCTTTAGCCTCTTTCATGTTCATATTCTTCCAATAACATTCACCGAGCTCATTCCAAGCATCAACCATGTGCGGATTGAGCTTCACCGCTTTGCTAAGGCATTGGGTTGCCCGCGAGTCATACACTGAGCTGACGTTATAACATTTGCCTTTCAAACTGAGAAACTGTGCTCTAAGTGAGAATGGAATTTGGGTGTCTACTGTAACATTCAAGATTTATTGTCTTATTATTCATTTCATCATATAGGTAAAGGTTTACATCTTGGTAAAGAGTGTAGGTCGCCCTCCTAGCAGATGGTCTGACTACTGGAAGAATACAGTGAAAAGTTGCTGGACTCATAAGGTCCATGACCAGGAGTGGCGCTGATTAGGGGAGACCTATGTCCAGCAGCGGACATCTAGAGGCTGACAATGACCTATTTTATTGACTAGACTAATAACTACAAGATTTACCCACTTTAGTTAGGGTGACAAAATTTTAATATGATTAGAGTTAACTTTTTTAAACACAATGTCAAAAAAATATTTGGAGTTATTGTTCAAAATTTATACAAGCAGCACCTATGAGTGACAAGTGACTAAAAGTAACCCATATTAAATCTATGTGAGACCTGTGTTGAATACCAACACATATCTGTACTGGGTTTGAAGTTATTACCAGGTGGTTTATGTGTCTCTTAAAATATATCAATCATCAAAAAACCCATTCAAACCCTAGATAGGTTGGTGTTGTAATTTAGGCTTGATATAACATTTTTACTGTTCCACAGTTAAACATGGGTTTTCTTGTGATACTATTCAGTGATCAGGTCATACTGGCCATATGAATATGAAAATACTTAATCAAAAAATGTATTATGTTATGTCAACTTCAACAAATATTTCATAATTTGCTATTACTAATACAACCTAACTAAAATACTACCCAAAAGAATACACATTTCATCAACATACCGTCAATATTCTCAAATTTCTCCAGGAGAGCCTGCTTTTTCTCCTCAACAAGTTTATATTTTTCTGTAGCCATTTCTAATGGGTGCTTTTCAAAAAACAAATCCCTTATTGCATACAATTCCTCCAGTTCTTTCTAGAAATGAAGACATTGGTGTTATCTCTCTTTATGATTAATAATGGATACTCATAAAATATGTTTATTTTCCCCATCCTATATACTTAAATAAGACACACAGTGTTTCTATGATCCATTCCATATAATTTGCGACACTGTTTTATACATTTTATTCCAGTTCTTTGTTACTTGGTACTTTAATTTAAACTGTATATCCATCTTGTATTTCATATTTGGACGGTATTTCTACAATTCAATGTTTCTACATATAATTCACTGTATTTTACTCACTCCTATAGCTTTGCTATGAACCCCATATTTAGGTTTTACGAACAATAGAAATCTTTTATCCATATGCATATCCATATGCACACTGTTCTTATAATCCCAATAAAATTTATTTAATTAAGAAAAATAAATTAATAGATCATATTATTCCAGTTTAATAAAATATTTAAGACTCATCTAAACTTTATAAATGAATTAAGTAGTATTTGGAAATGTTCTATAGCGTTTTTTATCGTTTAAAAACCTTATAACACTCACTGCTAAGTTCTGTATTATTTCCGTCACGTTTTCTAGTAGTTCAGCTTCATCTTCTGAATCCAGCGACATGACTAAAAAAGTTACTTTAGCAACCTTTAAATTCAGAGCTTTCTTGCAAACCTAATTTCTTTTGCAATTTAGTTTGTCAAAGTTGACATTCTAATAATATGAAATTGATTGCAATTTGACTATCCGAAGAACAGATTAAAAATGTTCCCTTTAATATAATTACTACGGCCAACAAAATATTATTAACTCTTTGAACTCCTAATTTGTTTTAAATTATTTATTACTAACTCTACTCTATGATAATACATATATTTTGCGTAAATGCGGAATATTCGGAATGAGAATATATATTAAGTATTAAAAAAAACAATGATAATTTAAATTATTTTTTAACAATAAGACAGACTGTTAAATGTAAAAATGTAATGTAACGTTCTGATCATCTGGTCTATTGAAAACAAAGGTCCTTTTGTGCTCACTGTTTTAGATAACCGTAATACTACAAAGTTACGTTTACGACAAAGTATTAAATTTTTGTCTATACACGAAAATGATGAAAAATCTCGTTTTGCATATACTTCGATTAAATTATCTAAACTGTTTCATAAAATTCTCTTGCAGGTTTAAATAATCTCACAATCTGTTTTAATGGTCGTTTAACTCGTTTTGATTTCGATTATTTTATGATATAATATAAATAGTTGGTCTCGATAATGGATTTTGTACGTTATATATCACTTATAAACTGTCACATCTTTTCCTCTGCTAGCGTTTTATGTGCTTAAAATAAAAAGAGAAATTTAAAATTTTAATTAAAGTCTGATATTTCAATCACGAAAGTGTGCGGTGAAACATAATTTAAAAAAATACTGTTGTAATTGGCTGAATATGCTAGCTGCCATAGCTTAAACATACCATAAACAAAGGAAAGAAAGGAATCGTTCAGTATTCGTGAAATCGACGATTATTTCATCCGCAATATTTGCATTCGCTAAATCCAAACCGAAGAGGCACTAAATTATTAGTATTATCTCCGCGAAATATTGTCACAGGCAATCCGATAAAGCATTTCAACAATGATAATCGGCATGTACTACGGGATTGTGGCGAGTACCAAGACGCGAGTCCGTTGCGTGTTCTGCGGGGTATACATACCGAAGGCGAACAAATGCATCGAGGAGCATAACAACGGGGCTAAGCACAAGGAAAACATGGAGATGGTGTGCGAAAATGGAATATTTTACGACAATGTCAAGGGTTTGTACTGCAAGCTTTGCCAAAAAACGCTTCCGGACAATGAGTCCATTTTGCAACATATACATTTGGACGACCACGCTAACTGGCTTGCGGCGTTGGATGATCTTATTGACGGCGAATTTATTCGCGTCGAAGCGTTCCTCGCCAGCCAGTCTAATGACGCGTATTGCCAGCCTTGTCAGATACTAATGCCCTGCACGCTACAGAGCATTGAAGAACACGTGAACTTGGGAAGTCATTACAATAACATTGCACAGGCCATCAAACCATTGAACGGACTGTTCCCAGTCGATGAGCGTCTGGAGGAGCTCTGGTGCAAGATCTGCGACGTATACGTCGATGATAATACATCGGCTGTGCTGGAGCACATTGAGACCAGCGAAGACCACTCCTATTGGTTCATGAAGATGGATCAGTTCATTGATGAGGATGGGATCTTCTTGGGTGACTACCTCTCAGATGAGTATGAGCATACAGTTTACTGCCTGCGATGTCGAGCAGATATTTTGTGCAACCTGGAGAGCATTGAGTATCATGTGCATACCGAGGCACATGTCACTTCAAACCTTCCCGGTCAACCGCAAATGGCGATTATAACATACAAACCATACTAATTTTCCAAAATAAAAATTGCGACACTAAAAATAATAATATGTTTTATGTGCAGTAAATGTTTCAGAATCATGGTAAATTTTTTCATCGATAAGGTGTGAATTGTATGAAAAACATAGTACATTTACTTCTCACTTATTGTAAGTATATTCGCATACCTGTCTGTATGTTGATACACTTCATAAAAGATTTACATGGTTATGAAACATTTACTTATGAACTCACATACAAACAGCACAACAAGTTATATGTCAACAGATATACTGGCAAATTATGGTTTAAAAAAACAATTAATTTTTTTGCATATAAATAGGCCAGGTTATTTATAATCTAATGGCACCTTTGCCTGTATGTCTTATTTGTTCCCTGTGTTCATAATTTTTGGATCTCGAGCTAGTGCTGAGCACCACAGATTGTGCATATACACAGATATTACTTTTTATATTTTAATATTTTTTTTCCATCTGTACTTGGCCAGTGTGGTATACTATGGCCTTGACCCTTTGGATTCCAAGAGAAAATTGAGTCCAACAGTGAAACGATATAAGGGTTGATGATGTGATGATTTTTTAAAAAGTATTGATCAACATCAACATTGAGGTTCGGTAAGACTGGTGAAATCTGGGAAGAACTTGTAATCTGTCACAAGAGTGATGGCCCTTAATGCTCTATAGTATACATGTGACCTCCCAGTCTTGTGATCTGAATCATATTATTGTAATTTACATTTAGTGATATAATTTTTTCTATTAAATATTTTATATACATACACAAAAACAACTAAATACTGTTAGATAATTATTTATTTGATTAACGAAATTCCATAGTTCCTAAATCGTCCAGTCATATTTTGCACATTTAAAGATCAAATAAAATATTTAAGATGTTGGCCTATGAACATATCAACGGTGTTATGAGGTTTCTGTGTATGTTCTATAAACAAATTATTTCAATTATCTATTTTCGAATGTAAATTGAAAGACTGGGTCTTTACAAAAAGTAAATCTTGACAGATGTATTAACATTCTGTTTGAAGGAGCTAACAGAAAACAATGAAATTGTGTCATCTATATCTACAATACAAAATCTACAAATGGTATTTCCATGCTTCTCTTCTTGTATGCCAACAAGAGATGTATATTATCCTGATATCATTTCTGCAATACCAATGACATTCAGTAGTGTCACTGGGCAATATCATAATGATCCTTGCAATAATTTGCTGACTGCCACCCAGCTTTTGAATAGCTATTGATAACTAAAAAGCAAGTGTGCATATTGATTGCCCAGAATTTAAGAATATATTATTGGCAAAGAACTGACATTATTCTCCATTACAAGTGTTGATGGTGCTTTGCAAACAGCAAAGCATTCAATCTCCTCTTCTATACAGTTTCTGTAAAACATTGTATTAATCATTGTCATTTTAGGGATATTATACTCTGTTTTTTTGAGTTGTCACCTGAGTGTCATAATATTCTACTTCCATCACAACATCACTAATAAATCATTGTGCACAATCATCATTACTTTAGAATTTGTAGTATGCAAATATGTTACAGAATATTATATAGTAAAACATGTGCTTATAAAATGCCTTTGCGGAATTCATTGTATACATTATCCCATTGTAACCTTATAAATTTACATTTGAATAGTTAAGATAGCTTTATTGCAATGCAAAAGTGTTTTTCATTTTATTCATTTATAGACACTTGCCATATACAAGAAATGAAATATAAAAATTACCCTATAACTGTGTCAAAGTAACTAACAATTAAATAATGATTAAAAATAAATGTTTCAAAATAGTAACTGTTTTCCTTAGGAAAGTCCTATTCTCTATTTTTCATTAACATAATATATAACCTTGACAAATTTACAGACTGTTAACACCTAGAATTATATTGTATATATGATATAAAGGTATGGTCATATTCAGTTTGCCAATACAAAGTAACATAACGTTAGAATTAATCTGAAATTTTCTTTTGTGTTTTGATGACATATATTTGTTAAACAATAATAAATACTCAAAATAAAATGTTAAAATGAGATGCACGCACTCAAATATTGATAAGTTTTGAATTATTATTTTAATTTGATTTATGGCTTTTAGCCATATCTGAGGTTGGAAAAAAAGAAAATGTCTTTATGTCAGCATAATGTATTTTACTTTTTTGTAGATAATATTTTTGGATGAAATTTCACTAAGATGCCGTGGCGACTGTCTATTATTGTGATTGATCTGGATATGACTTGTCTGCAAAAATACCATTTTCCTTAACACACCTAACATTTTGGCATCTTAGTATTATAGCCCTTTGTTCTAAAAAGTTTCCTAGAAAACCATACTATGCATATATGTGAAGACCACCTAAAGACATTGTTCTGTATAAAAATAACCAAGGTGTTTCAGAAAATTTCTGTTTCTACTTTATACCTTATATGTGAGTATTTGATGTATAATTTGTTACTTATATGATTTTTGTGACACAATTTTCTTGATTGGCTTTGAAGCCTATAATATAGTTCCGCCTGTTTAATAGGTTGTATTCTTCTTAGTTTTCTTTTGTCACATTTATTTATTTAGTCAATGTGTGACAAAATTGAAATGGGGGTTGGGATTTTGTTTAAGTGTATAATTTAATGAAAGTGAATCTAAAAGAATCTGACTCTATGGACTGTCGGATTTTTAGCGATTCTTTGAGATCTCGTTTAGAAGCACATTGTGTGTGATATAGAAATTATGATTTAAAACAACCTGCCCAAATGTAAGATATGTTATAGCTTTATGTTTAATATTATTGTTAAACCTCGACAACATTCCCCATGAAGAATTTTAGTGCAGTTGTGTTTAATTAATTTAAACTTTAATATTTAATTTATATTTAATTAAACTTTAATCGAGCCACTTTGTTTATTGCCAATTTATAGTTACAGGCAATTAATTTTGCCAAAGAGATGTAAGAAATCTCTAACCGTTATGATTTCAATTATTAGGTATATTGGCTGTAGTTCTCAATACAAACCGATATTGTTCTTCCAAATAATCGAACATGTTTAACTTAAGTATATTACAGTGGCTCTCATAATCAGTAGTTGGTAACTGTAGGTTATATTTATAAGTAGTGTAGTTAGTTTCCTATGTGCTTTCACTTCACGAGACGGTGTTTTCCGCTTGCAGGAGTTGATATTTTGCTACCTGCCCTTGTTTTGTTTATCATGATATACATATTATTTCTCTTATAGAACTTCAATCTTCATGCTCTCTACTTATATCTCGTATCGAATATAACCAAAAAATATTTATCACTAGATGTATAAGAAGCATATTCGTTTAACTAGACATTTAATCAAGAAAATCATTTCTGTAGCGATTTAATACATCTATTATAAACCATATAGTTAATCTTATCCATAATATGGTCGTTATGTATTCGATTAGTGTGTAGATGGCGTCTCGCTAAATGTATGTTTACCAAATATGTTTGTAATATTAAGAGTTACAATTTTCAACGTAATAAATTGGTTTAAAGGTACTGATCAGTTTTTTATTTAAACAACTCCCATATTTAAGTACCCCAATATAATTATTACACAGTATGCAGAACAGAGATAGTCTATTGATTTAAAAATCAGTTATCTAGGTGTTATGAGTTCGGAGCTGTGAGCGTTTTTGGAATAATACCTATTCGTTGCTGAAGCGGTGAATTAAAACATCATCACATCTTATGGTTATTTAAAACAACTCATCTTTAGGTTATGTGTAACTTGCCAACCCGAACTAGGCCATCGGTCCGCAAAATGGCATTAACACAGAGAGGGAACTCTTGTCCAACAGTTGAATGAGGAAGAGGTTAATAATAATAATAGTAATTTGTAGAAGACAATTTCAAACTAATTTAGTAATATTAAGTTCGGAGATTATTAACCATTACTTAATAAGGTATTTAACTTTGAGATTTAATAAAATAAAATTACAATTATTATAAAATAACACAGACGCAACATTATTATAGGGAATGATAATAAATCAGATTTAATTACCTAAAAAAATGGCCCTCGAAGAACATTAACGTAAAATGGGTTATATCATTCTCACTCTTTTGATACCTTCTGATTACGTGTAAACCATAAGATGGACTGGACTCGAAATATTTATTTTTACGTATCAAACGGGTAATCATCTTCATCCTCGCCATCCTCTTCCTGTATAACTTCTAGCGCATCCTGGTCGACTTGTTGTCTATGTCTTTCAGGTTGTGGAGGTCCGATATCATTGCTCCCATCTTCCCCAATACGGGATCGAATCCTGTCCTCATCGAGCCGTATTACTTGCATGATGTCCTCCACGCAACAGTCGATTCGCGCTATGGCATCAGCTAAGTGATTTTGTAAGGAGCTGAAAATAATATAAATTGAAATTAAACTATTTAAGACAAGTGAATGGGGGTGATATATGACAACTTTTTAATTTGTATTTTATAGTCTAGGTAAATGAAGATGTTATGTCCCGCCTGCCCGTCTTCGTCCTTCAAAGTTGCCTAAAATACGTTTAATTATGAAGATAGGCAGTGTTACGTTCAAGGGGAAATTACAAAGACAACGACTTGTTAAATGCCCATTTTCGTAGCCAATTATTATTGTTATTAAAACCCCGCTTAACAACCTGTAGTTTGAATTATTGATGTCACGAATAGAATATTATTTGGAATGAGTGAAGGTTTTTTTTTGAGTGACAAAAGTAGACGGTAAGCGAGTAAGCAGTAGCCACTGCTACCGATTGAAATCTGTAACCAACCACAAATAAGACTTACGACAAACACTGTAAAAATAATTTAGTCCAGCCCGTGTTCATTCGGACAATGAGAGTAAAACGAGTAAGTATATTATGTATGTATAATAAAAAATGTACATATGTATGTATGTTGATCAGTATTCAGATTCCCGCAGAACAAGACTATCTAGTTTGGGATCAAAAGACGGTTATTGTAATATTCTTTTACTTACTATTTATTACTGTTATTATCTGCAGTTTTCATTGATACCTATCTATAACGACTTACCTGATGTGATCCATGTTGCTCCTCAATTTCTTATTACACAGCTTGATATGATCAAGCTCTTCTCTGAGCTTCCTATCCACATCGTCTTTGATGAGCTCTTTGCCTGGTCTAAGAGTGCGATTGGCCAATCTCGATTCTACAAGCCGTTCTTGGTCCATGCTCTGAATAATGTTTTGTTCTGTCGCCGTCATCTCTCCGCTCAAGCACTTGAAGTCTAACATGGCCTAATGGGGATATTTTTCTTAATTACAGGACCAAATTGTTACATGCATAAAACTTATTTGGACTGATAGTGTTGGAAAAATAACATAAAATCATGTCTGTACATCCTCGAAGGGTTAGGCAGAGGAATGTAGAATCCGCACTTTTTAGCAGTTATGGCAAGTTCTTTGGCCCAGTGCTCGGTGAGCCATTATTAGGCGGAGGATTCTGAATGTAAGTGCAATCAAGTATAAATATATGTGTGACGAACACGAGTATAATTATGTCCTGTCTGCAATTTTGAATTATATACATAAGTATCTATTTAAACATTTATGTAGTTACGTAGTTTATCAGCTGTCTAGTTAACAGAGGTTCCTCTTGGATTAGCATTAGGTGTGCGCGTCTAAGAATATGTCCACAAAAATAAGGTTTTAAATACAAAGTGTAATGTTTTGACTAATTTAATGTTATGTAAATTTTTGACGTGTAGTGCTGTTACCTTCGACTCTTACTATTAATGGTAGACGAAGTAAGTAGTGTGTATTTAAAATTTTCAAAAGACAAAATATTTTTACCTCTTCTCGTTGCCAATTCAAATCTTGCAATTTGACCCTGTTCTTATGGAGTCTACGCCTCAGAGCTGAATCAACTCTAGCTGCAAACGATTGTGCGGCAATGGATAAGTGTACCCTTGCGCCTCGGACCTGAATCATCATCATCATCTCCATTAATTACGCTTTATACCGCTCCGCTGTTGAATATAGGTGTCCTCTAATAATAAGAGGGCCACTTTGTGCCAGACTGGCTGAAAGCGAGTAGATAGACTTTAGACAATTTAGGGAACATTCCGAAGAAGTAAGCTATTCATGTTCCGTGGGATGTTGTCCTTTGTACAAGATATAAAATTGAAAAAAATAGAAAAAAGATGTATTAGGATCTGAATCCACGACTCCTGGAGTGAAAGGCAGACTTCGAAACCATCTACCAGCTACGAGTATGTACAACGAAAAGGACACAGTATACAGATGCTAAAGATTGTTTAAAAGAAAAATAGTCAATAACAGCACTAGCTGTATTGACCTAGTAGTCTAGGTACCACTCACCTGCTGTCTTGTGACGATTGCATTAGTCAGAGCCTTCAAGCCAGCTCGTTTCAAAGCTGCACATCGTTTCTCCCAACGAATTACGGGTAGCCCTCTAAAATCAATATTTTTTTTCATAATTTAAGAAAAAATTAAGGAATAAATTAGTTTTACAAGGAAGAGATATAAGAAATACAGATACAATTCTTACTCGAATTCACATCAAAATAAGAAAGAAAAAGAAATTCGAGAATGTTTTGAAATTCTTACTTTTTTCTTTTCTTCTTCCAATCTTTTATCTTGGAACTGCTCTGATTTGGAGTATTATTCTCGTCTATAGAAATAGCTTGATCCTTATTGAGGATATCTTCCACAATTTTTTTCCTTGTTTTTGACGATATTGCCATTAACTTGTCGAGTTCCGGAATCATTTTTTCAAATCTCCTCTTCTGTTCACGGAGGAACTTAAATTCCTGGAAAATATGTTAGGAGTTTGGATACCTACTAATATATGTACACTTAGATAAATAAAACTATAAAATCAAAGGTCATGGTCAAATTAGTATGATGTTCGTGTGGGACTACAGTTACAGTGTTATCGACGTCATAATTGACGTACATGGACGAATTATTTATTTTATAGATATCTACTGCATTTAATGATTATATATAGGTATACACAATACTTTGTAGACTATATCGTCCTATGTGTATTGATATGCTTATAATCACTGTACAAATCATACAGGTCATTTTCGTATTTAAAAAATGGTTTTGTTGTGGAAAACTAACCGGCTGGTTCCTACAAGCCAGTAGAATTTAATACTGTAAAAAACATTCAAAGTGAAGTGGACAAAAAAAGAAAAAAATAACATGAAATGGAAAGTAAGTTCTGTAATTTTTTATATTTTTGTGTTAGAACAGGAAAGAATACTTGAACGAAATACTTAACGAGAAAATAACGAAACAAGAATAGGTACTTGGAAATGGTTGCCTGAAGAGCAACCAAAGACGCGATATAAGCCACGTTCACGCAGAAATCTATTTACTAGTCTACTGATAAAAATATCAACCTACCTCCATTATTGTCTGTTCCACATGGTCACACAATGGATTCATGGCACCAGGTCGGGAACTTTCCCTGGAATGATTGGCTATTTCTTTTTCAATTCGCTGAACCACCACACGCAAGGCATTATGCTCGTATTGCAATGTTTCTATCGATTCTTCTAGACGCTTGGACAGATCTTCGAGCACCCATCGCCATGATGCAACCTCTGATATTCTAGAATGTGAAAGTCCCCTTAATGTTCTTACAAATTAAAAATTCTCTTCAAAGCGACAGTGTCACTCCAATATTACTATTGGAACATTAAGAAACATACTTTTGTAAAATATAATGTTACAGATTATAACAATCTTTCCTCTTTACCGAACTCGTATGTAGCAGGATTGAAGTCATTTTATTGAGTGTCGTGTGGTCTTTTCTTTACCTACCATACCTGTGCCAGGGGGCTGTATAAAGCCAGTATAGGTGTTAAATTAGTAACAATGATCTGTGACATTTATCACGAACATCAGATGTACATACGACGCTTGGATAAGAGTTTTAGGTAGGCAGAGGAGGAAAAAAAAAAAGAAAAGAAAAAAAATACAGTGGTAGCCTAGTGGTTAAGAATTCAGACTCTCATTCCGGGGGTCCTGGGTTCAAATCCATACCGCGCACCTCTTTATAAAAGTGCGTTATAAGTTTAAATATCACTTGTTAACGGTGAAGGAAAACATCGTGAGGAAACCTGCACACCTTAGAATTTATAAAAAAAAAAATATTTTTTGAGGTGTGTGAAGTCTGCCAACCCGCACTTGGCAAGGGTGGCAGACTATGGCCTTAACCCTCTCAATATGAGAGGAGACCCATATTCCAACAGTGTAATGACAAATGGGTCGATTATTATTATTTTATTATAGATAATTAATTAATCATCATTATCATCAACCTGTCTCAGTCCAACTTGGGACATAGTCCTCCTCAGAGAAGGATTTAAAAAAAGACAAATATGTTTTTAAGAAGTAACAGATAAAAAATTAAAAGATATTTAGATCATGTAACTTACTTTCAGATTGATATTTATGTAATGGTAGCCTGCCCAGAAAATGATTTATATGACAACAGAGATTTGTACAAACCAATTGTATATCCCTTCGAACTTGAAGTAGCTCTAAATTCAAATCGAGAACCATACTTCACAAATCATATCACAGATTATGATGAACTACTACCTGGCAAGAAACATTATTGTGACATTAGTCACATAGAAAACTCGGTGGACATGAGTTTAATCACTGGGAAGATAAGAGAAACTAGCATTCAGTGTCATCCTGAAGGCAGTACAGAATTAGTAGAAAAGAAAAATTGGGCAATTGAAAGCATACAACAAAACCTACAAGATAGGTCATGGAAAGGTCTGGAACAAAAGTTGGGTGAAACTGAGGTAAAAATAGCTGAGAAGGGACGAGAGGGTATACCACTACAGTACAGCAATGAACCAGAATAATTATATTATAACATGTATTTTACTTGTATGTACATCAGTTTTTAGTTACTAAACAGGACATTACTTTAGTATGATCATTCTTAAAAATAAATAAATATTACACAAATGTTGATTTTTCACTATCTTCATGTACATTTTAATGTTATGGATTTTAAGATTCTAGTCACAGTTTTTCGATAACTTACAGGTAGAACAAATATAATATGGTAGTCTATTGATCTGGGCTTAAAACATTCATAATAGACATTGAACTTTGAATGATATCCTAAAACATTGCTTGTATCTGATGATCAGAGTGCAAAGTCAGTATGTTAACAATGAAGTCATTATCCTGACCAGGTGGCCATCATTTGCATGAGAGAGATAAGTCATACAATTATAAAGCGCTTAAAACTTATGTTGTATATATCAACAGACTTAAGTTCTTTGATTGATGGGATTTTGTGGAGATTTCAGCCATTCTTTCCTAAGTAGCTGCTTGAGCTGGGACAGCCTTAGGGTGGGGTTTTCAGCCTTGAGCCTTGGCAGGTTTATTTCTTCAAAAGCTGTGTATGCAGCCTTAACCCTCTTTTCAGGGTGCTTATCAACATCTGCCTTATCACTGAAAAATAAAATCAGTCAATTAGATGAATAATAATGAACATGTAAATTACAAATACCTACTTTCTGCATACAATTATTATGATTTAAATTGAATTATCTTTTATGAGTATATAAATATTTGATCCCATTTGCTTTGTTGAATCAATAAAACCTATGCAAGTGTCTTTAGCACTTTTTAAAGCCCAAAGCCTCAAAGGTTCATTTAAGGCATTTACCCTTGTTATACTGGAGTTTGAAATTTTGTCAATAAAAATATTCACTAACCTCAGAATAGATATAGCATCTTCCACGGTCTGTGCTACTTCACCATCAAGCTGCAACCTGTTGATATTCTCTTCTAATGGTGGCTCCTCTACCACTACCCTAGCAGGCTGTAACACCAAACATGTGAAATACAAAAAAAACAAATATCAGCATTATTATTCAGTATGGATTCACAACTGGTATATCAGAAAATTACAAGATAAAAACATAAAAACTTTCTCCTTACATACAACACAACATATATGATAAGAATGTGTATAGTATGTTCCTTGTGTTAACATTTAATGCTAAATTATGATGGTTGTCATATAACCAGTGGGATGACGATCTGCAAAAAACTGTAGGCAGATGCTGGATGTGACAAGCCAACGACAAGGGGTGATGACACTCATTAGGAGAGGCTTATGTCCAGCAGTGGACTGAGATAGGCTGATGATGATGATGTCATATAACACAATCGAAAAAGGTTAAACAAATACATTACATGATGAAAAAATGTGGTTATATTCAGTATAGAAAATGAACAGAAAAATTTGTAAAAAGATTTTTCTTAGATATTTGTTAGTAGCCAAAAATATTCAATACAAAAATGCAACCAGGGCGATATTATAATAACTATATAGCTGAAGTAGTCAGTAAATAGCTGTTTCTTTGAAAAGGTGTAATACAAACCACAGGTTTCTCTGGCTCAGCCTTGATAGATTTCTCTCTCATTACTGTGATCTGTGCACGGGTGATCTTTGGAGGTGGTGGTGTTATCTTCACAGAGCCCTTAATGGCTTCCATTTCCTTTTCCAACAGGGCCTTAGCTTCCGCCTTCTTCTGGAGTTGTTCCAAACGCTTCTTTTCTTGCTCATCCTTGGATTTTTAAATTTGGTTTAGTATAAATGAATTGAATTATATAGAAAAAAGAACAATTTTTATATAATAGGTCACAGATGGTCAATTGCAAGTGTTCTCTGATTCTACAAAAAACATAGGTTACTGATACAGGTATCCTTTTGAATTTTATGAAGGAAACAGTATAAGAAATTAAATAAATACTAAAGTTCTATTATTTTTTATTGATTGGCTCCAAACTGGTCCTATATCATTAATCACTGGTATATCAGGATATTCATGAAAAAGTTCTTGTGTTTGAAAATTACTAGACTGTTTTTAAACGTATGTTTCGTAAAATACATGGGTATAATAAATATGGTAGTGGCATGACATAATGGTTTCTACCTTTTTCTGTTGCTTCTTCTTCAATTTGTCGTCGTTATCCTCCCATTCTGCATCCTCTGTAATCTTTTTCGCTTTTTGATCCTTTTCTTGCTTTGCATTTTCTTTACGCTGTCGAGCTGCTACAGCTTTGCTGTTTTCGCCAGTGAATTTCTTTGGCATCTTGCTGTAAATTTGTGCGTACAGCAATGAATGTTATATTTTTATACTAAATTGGTTAGTAAACTTGTTAATTACAGCGGCTAAATGTTCTAATAAAGCCTATTATTATTTATTAGACAACAATTGTGAACGTGGATAGTGCAGTTTTGTTTATAAAAATTCCACTACTAAGATGGTTTGGTTTTTTGACAAGTAACAATGAGTAATAATGACAATTAACTTACTCTAGAACTTAATTCAATCGGTGTTGAAAATTCGTTCGTGAAGCAGTGTGTAATTAACAAAAGAATATCGAATATAGCAAATTCGATCTAATCATTCAAAACAGCTGAAAATGCTCGGCAAATATTTGACATACTTGACGTCTGTTTTTTTCTTAATTGCCATCGATACCGCATTAAAATACTATATAGTATTCAGTATTGTAAACATAGCAATATATTATTTATGTAGTAAAACGAAAAATAAAATGTACATAAACGATAAGCAGTTAAAAATTTTACAAAAGGGTGCCTGTAATTTCAGTAAAGACAACGGCGAATTTTCTAACAATATTTTAAAAGCCGTAGTGGACATAAAAATGTTACAAAACAACAGTTATAGTGTAAGTATAACTTAAACAACGTTATTACAGCGCTGTTTCCTCAGGCAACTAGCCAAGGACTCTTCAAAGCAAGGCTAAATAGTTTTTTCATGTAGGCTCGATTGTGGTCAAGAACGTCACTAATCATTTTTAACCTAATGCTTGGCAAGAAAGTAGTGAATTTAGTAGGGGCGCCACTATTGTGCATATTGCAACCCTATATAGTACGACAAGAAGGGTTTTGATACTTTTTTTATTTTTCAACTATTAATTAATGCGCACATTGACTGGTTTTATGAGGTTTTATCATTATTTATTGCGGATGATCTCTATAGACTTCTGCTTATTATTAGATTCTTCCCGCGAATTAGTTCCCGTGAACATGAGTAAAATCATGCAAAATCTTTAAGTCCTTCCAATGTATCTGTTCAGTAATTAAGGCACGAAGGGTAACAAAAAAATACACACTGATATTTATATGGATAATATTTACTTTATATGAACAATTTATATAATCATAAATGTTTAGTATATATTATATAGTATGGTATACGCAATAAGTATTAAGAAAACGTATCAAAATTATACGAACGCGCTATTATATTAAGCAAATCTTTGAAATGACACAACGTGTACTGACGTGACGTAACAGTAGGATTGCTGCCAACAATGAAAAATTTTAGTTCCGATTCAGGACTTTTTGCCAAGCTATAATAATATTAAATTTATTACTTATTATATTTTGATAATGATTATTCCTGTAATACATTTTTACATTAATACAAATCTGTCTCCTTTTAAGAAATACAATATATTTTTATTTTATTCCATTATAATGGTGTTAAGATAATATAAAGGATAGTTAGAAAAGTAATAATATTCTATATTTATGGTAAGACGCTGGGCAATGTTGTGTAGTCGCACCTATGTCACTTTGACAATAAAATTGTCAGAAGATAAATTTGAGCGTTCAGTGTATTGATATTTTTTTTTTCTTTGTAAACCGTAACTATAACTTCCCTATTGTCATTAGATGGATTTAAGTTATTCAGGTCTCAGGATATTGAGTACTTAAAACTAATGATATACAAAGAGGTAACGACTCCAAAGTACTAAATACTTAAAATGACTGGCGTGAGGTGTCTAATTAGTACTTGATATTTCCGTGTATGAAAACGGCAATACAGATTTGAATGATTACAAATAAATTAAATTTCATTACCATTCAATAATACTTTACTGTTTGTACGTCAAAATACTATAGGATATAATGGCTTTGGTAGCTTACGACAATAGTGATTCAAGTGATTATGAGCAAGATGAATCAGAATCTGTGACAGTACCAGATGCCCCTTTGAATAAAAAAAATGAAGGTAAATATTTTTATTTATAAGATAAAAATGCCCACATGTCATATGTTTATAAAAGCCATCATGGATGATTTGTCATGATGACACAACCAATGTTGACTGTAAGCCAAGGTCGATTTGTGATATTGAATATCGTAAAACTAAAACAAACAATAAAATTTTAATTAGACTACAATTGTTGCAATGGTATTTTTATGCTTTGGCTCTCTTTGAAGTGACTTCCCTTAATTTTCTATTAAAAATCAAAGCTGCATGTTTCCAGATACATTTGTGCCAGAGCTGAAGACTACAGACGTTAGCAGTGAGCAGACTAGAAATGGTTCAGATCTGTCACAGAATTTGTTCAATCAACTGCCACAGCCAACACAGAAACAGCAGAGCACTGTTGTAGAGGAAGATGATGAGTTTCTTCACAAAAAGGCTACAATCTCGGATGTCAAACCAAAATCTCGTATCACAGTACCCTCTCTCAAAGATGCAAGTATTTAAAAGAAATTAAACAATCTTAATTGCACGTTTTCTGCAAGAGTACCCTTTAATATACAAATTTATTTGGATAATAATATAACATAGCAAATCCATTTTAAATAATCTCTGAACATCTTAAGATCAGTTTAATCACTAAGTATTAAGAATAGACCTGTTTTTGCCTCAGTGTAACTGTTACAAATGGAAATAAAAACCTCATTACACTTCTTATCTTCCATATTATATTGTATAAGCTTTAAATCTTCATTTGCTGGTAGACCTTGGTTGAATTGTTCTTCACATAACAATAATGAATGACATTATGAATATCAAAATGTTAATAACATCGCTCAAAAACATTTGTTAGCCATAGGTTTAACTGAAGGACTTAATTTAACCAAGTATTTTATTGTATTTCATTACTCTCAGTTAAAATTTCATCCACATTTTTACAATAATACAATATTCATGAAAGTAAAGTTGACTTGAATGGTATCATATAGACCAATTTGTACTGACATTGAATTGCATGGAACACATGGTATCTTCAAAGTCTAATCTTTTGTCATTTTTCAGTTTAAAGATGTGAAAGACACAGTACCCAACACAAAACCCAAGATATTGAATGGTGTA
Organism: Parelbella ahira ahira; assembly: GCA_018244795.1. Taxonomy (NCBI): domain Eukaryota; kingdom Metazoa; phylum Arthropoda; class Insecta; order Lepidoptera; family Hesperiidae; genus Parelbella; species Parelbella ahira. Next base: position 21,044 of record DWME01001888.1, read on the forward strand.
AGTGTTTATTTGTTTAGTAAGCATATTTTCAATATAGAACCGATGATAGGTGAGACAGAGATAAATGCATGTGCCAGGGAAGACCAAGACTCACCTGTCTTGAGCTAATGGGTCAGATATATAATATTATTAATAACCAATTAGAGATAAAGTGCCATTACTGATATTTGCAGCTGTTAATAGAAAACAACATGGTACTCTAAAATTTAAAAATTTTATGTGACTTGCAACATTAGAAATGCAACTCTTATGTAATTTTTTCACAGGAATTAATAGCTATTTCATTTTATATCTATTTTCATATACTGAAGCATAGGAAAACATGTAACTGGCCAAATCTGTTTTACAGAAAAAATCAGGTTTGCTAAGCATATTGCCGCAGCCAAAAAATTCAATAAACATTACAACAACAACGAGGTCACTCATTCCACAAGTCCTCACGAATAAACCACAAACTTCCACTTCGAAGAAGAAACACCCCCAACACTCATTAATTAAAAAACCTGAGGCAAAACCTGTTAGTATTCTGACACAATATTCAGATGAGAGCGACCAAGATGACGACATACAAAATGACTTCTTCTCCATACACAAGCCTGTTGAAGTGCCGGTAGTAGAACTACCATTAGATATGGAACAGCCTTCCAGTTCGAAAGCCAGTGTCACCCCGGCACAACCTGCACCTAGAAGCATAGAGTCTTATTTCAAGCCAGAGATTGTACAAGTACAAAATGATACTGAAGTTCAGAACAATGTTGAAGAGGGTTTTGGAGCTTATGCTGGCCAGTCCGCTTTGTCCATTGATAATGTGTCTACTAATGAGAGTGGTCCAATAGAGATTGATGATGAAGCGGCAAGTATTTCATGACTTGATTAGAATTTTTATAACAACTTTCATTATTCTTAGTAACATGTTTGAAACTATGTAACTAGGTATCTAGGTGCCTACCTCTATTGTGTAGTGGTGTGTAGAACACTCCCTCGTTTTACCAATTATGTTTACATCCCACAATGAAATAGGTAGAGAGCCTATTGCCGTGCATCAGGCATAGATCCAGACTCAAAACTGCCATTAGAAATTTCTGGTAGAAAATCTAAATTAGAAAAAGGTTCTAATAGGTCTAAATCAGGACCTCTAGATCAGCAGTCGTGCTTGCAACCACTCGACCAAGGGCTAAGTCTAATTGAAATTATATATATAGTTATATAACATTTGTTCTGCTCAGACAATAATATTATGTTGTAATACTTAACACAAACAATATTTATTATGTTTATGTTAGGTGCTTCTACATGCTGTTATGAAATGTTTTAAAACTTTAACTTATTAAGAATATTTTGTTAGGTAACATTTTGTGACAAATTGTAGACAGATTGAGAACTTTTAAGTGCCTAGTCTACCACCCTAGCTATGTGTATAGTCTAGTTCAATTGACTTGTCAAGTTAAAAAAAAGATTACTAGTAACCATGTGACAGATTTCCTTACAAATACTTTATTCATCTTTATAGTTAATTAAATAGCCAAAAGGCAGTGATAGCCCAGTGGTTAAGAATTCAGCCTCTCACTCCATGGGTGCTGGGTTCAAATCCATGGCACGCACCTCTTTACAAAAATGCGTTTTAAATTTAAATAACTCTTGCTAACCGTAAAGGAAAATATCGTGAGGAAACCTGTACATCTTAGAAATTAAAAAAAAAATAAGTTGTTTGAAGTCTACCATCCCACAT
>DWME01001889.1:0-22767 GCA_018244795.1 Parelbella ahira ahira
TTTATAAAGAGGTGCGCGCCATGGATTTGAACCCATGACCCCCGGAATGAGAGGCTGAATTCTTAACCACTAGGCTACCACTGCTATTATATACATATAACTTATTAATGATATCTAATATTTGACAACAATGTTGTAGCATTTCAGTTACCCGGGTTGTTAATAAAATAGGTTTACGACTGTCAGTGTCAATTGGTATAGGTAAGACATGTTAATATGGTTATGTTTTGTTAATTATCTTTTGAACGCTGCTAAGAAAATATACTTATATGTGTATATATATATTGTAAAATACTCGTATTGTTAAGTGGTACAGAAGTGTTGTTTCCCTTTCAGTTTTTCCTGATTTTTTAGAGATTTCCCAAAGACCGAAAAAGACAAGCGGAGACCGTTTTAGTGGACCTACATAGAAGTTCTAAGTTTTATTGTCGCGGAACAGTAAACCGTGGAAATCTAATTTAATTTTATTGCAAGTAATCACAGCGTGTACAAGGAAATTACTTTTCAGAATAGATGCAATATAAAACTAACCAATGATAAGGTCAGGTCATCTTAGACATGTTTGACGGCTTTCTATAAAATAATTTTGTGGTTGTAATCTAATTATATGGTTGTAATTCTGGTGTATCTCAATTAAACACATATTGTCTGCGTTATTATATATTAGTGTCTCACAAGCTTGAATAAAACAGGACAGTTCATTATTACCTTTGAATTCGTTTATACTTCTATAGTAATTGGACTACTTTTCAAACAAAATTTTGTTCGTAAATGACTTCTCTCTCGCCCTGATAATTTCGTGCGCGCAAAAATTCAACTTTAGGTATGAATTGTGGAGCAGGAATTTTTTCCACCCGAAAAAAATTATTCGTGAGTAAATAAGTACTCCTAATAACGTTCAATTTTTGAATTAACTCAAACCAGTTGTTCTCAAGTTACTTCAAATCTAATTTAACGGTTACTATGATATGCAAATTAAAGTGGGCGAACTGAGTAACTTTCGCCCTACAAAAAAACTACTAAGTTTTTTTTGATAATTTTATCTTTTCACTGTTGGATACAGGTTTCTACCAGAATGAGAGAGCTAAGACCTTCTTAGTATGAATTTACTATTTATGAAACTTGGTAGCTAATACCTACTGGGCACTATTCTCAATTTAAAAAGATATATTTAATTCCTAATAAGTACATATGTGTATTTTTAGAAGTCGGTTATGATAATATGTCAATAAAAAGGTGAAATTAGGACTACTTTGTCAACAGTAATAACGCAAATGACATAGAAAACAAATTTAAGGCAAGGTCGTACATCTACATAAACGTTTCCGAGCGAAACAGGAGTGCGCAACGCCCAAATAAAAAGATATCAAGTTTGCCTCACTAAGCTCACAAAGAAAAGGAAGTATCTCTTTATAGGAGTAAAGAACATTTTTTACGTAATCTTTAATTCACAGTTGGGCGTCATCAAATTATAAAACGGTACTAATAGTATTTTTCATACTTTCATTTAGCTGTCAACTATAAATAGAAACGATATTGGTACGTTTTAATGTTCATACAATGACTATAATTTCACCTATGAGTTTACTAGGTGTTTGCTACGGTAGCGCAGCCCTTTAAGCTAGAGATATTCTGTTGAGCTCCAAACATAATTCATCACTACATTTTTCGGCTCGATGAAAGCGTTCCGCTTGGCGATAAAATAAATCTCTGAAATGTGCTAAGCAAATCGATGACAAACAAAATCAACAAGATGAATGACGTCAACCCTTTTTCAGCGATGTTTGCGAGTGTATAATTTTTCATTAGATAATAGGTAGGTAGGGACCTACGCTGATATCTTTTATGGCAAAAGTTTTACCATAACAAATGTCTGATAGAAATGAAATGGCATGCAAAATTTTCACAGTAATTTGTAAAGTTAGGCACAGCGGGGCATTGTTGGCACTTGGATGAGTAACCGCCAGATGTAAATTTAAATAAGTAGATATTTACGTATTTTGGACGGTACGTCAAATGGTCAGTAGCGATTTGTTATCGTAAGTTAATAATCGTTAAACCTCGTCGGGGGCCATACAGGAGGTTTAAAAGTATCGGATACAGGGATTATCAATTACCCATATCGTTGCCAAATCAGCTAAAGCTTCCATCCTCGCAAGGTCTGAACTATCAAGTATGAAGTGTGAAGTATGCTTCAGACCTTGCGAGGAGGTAATTTCCGTGCCCAGTAATGGAAACTAAAAACCGTTGAAGCTATGCCTATGGATTTTTGAGTGCTCCTTTAGGAAAAACCGTTTTGTGCTCCTTTAGGAAAAACCGTTTGCGTAACGAATGAAATATGTTGGATTAACGAAGACACAAACATATTATATATGTTTATAAATATACAAAGGTATCTGTAGTAAATCAAAATTCCAATCCCAATATTTTTACATGTATGAAGTACATGTTAGAACTAATATCTTAGAGAGGCGAAGCCGTTTAAACGCGGAGCCCGAGAACTACAATTAGGTCAACGCGATACGGGACGACAGCCAACGAAACACTTGGTGGTTTTCTCGAGTGGATGTGATGCAGTGGAGTCTAAATGAAATCGTGAGCCCTAGAAATAAAAAATGATGTATGTTCTAGAAAACACACAAAGCACATAAGTGAGAACCGGATGCTAACAATCGAGAGTTCGCCGCATCAGCCTCTTTTTTTTAAAATAAAGTATTTGTCACTGGCCAGCTCAGAAGCTTCCTCATTATAATCATTAATCAAATGCAACTTCAAAGTAAGTATTTGATAAAACGATTCTATTGTTGAAGGCACAAATTAATGACCCGTATTATTAAGTTAAAGTTATTTACGAGAACGACACGAAGTTTTATGGTATGATTACTTTGCAAGTAACCAACTGTAGAGTCCATATCTCCGACGTTGCTGTTGCGGAACAAGTGTCGGTAGTGGTAGGTGAGGTGCTGTATGTCTTCATAGTGTTTGCATGCATATGGGTCGTTTGTGGGAGGGGGGGGAGGATTTTGTATGAAGGTATACATCGTTATACTGGGTATTTGTGTATTATAACAAAATGACATAAGCTTTATTATCTGTAATTGATTTCGGCATTATAACTCCTGACACTGTTTACCATGTTTACTATTAAGGACCTCTAGTTTAAAAAATCCATTTATCTACTTAAAAAATAAAAATAAAAAAAAACGCCCGCCTGTAATCCCGGAAGGGGTAGGCAGAGGGGTGTACTACATCCCCACGTTTCACCAGTTACGTTTAATACCCATGGAATAGGTGGTGAGCGTATTGCCATACACCGGACACCACCTTCATCTACTTATTTTTATCTTTGAAACAATTAGATACCTTTGGATGCGTTCTCTTATCTTATATTACACATATTGTTGGTACAGTAATGTAAATAACAAATTATAAATGAAAAATAACATTTAATCTGTGAAACGGGCCCCTGGTCGTCATAAACGGTTCCTTCGTTTCGGTGAAAGAACGGTTCCCATAAACAAAACTTATTTCGAACTCAATTTTGGCATTTATTGTTATTTATGTATGTATACGTAATAAAGTTCCACATTCGTATGAATGTAAGTAAAGTTTTCTGATATTTATGTTGCGCTTAAATGTTATATTCCTAGATTTATGTCAGTTTTTCATTTTATCTAGATAAGCCGAATATATGTATTTGCATTGTTGTGGTAGCTTTGAACAGTTGCAAAGGTATTAAATCTAAGCTCTTTAATTTATCGGAAAGTTTAAATATATATCCTGTATTTTCAAGTATGAAATACAAGTCTGGCTCGCACTAAGCGAAGGTCCTACCTACACGACATGCCGAAAATAGAGTATTCCTTACGGTGCGTTTTCCTTAACACATGAGAGATCATATAAAATGGACGTACGAAATGTATTATATCAACGTTTTTAAGTAAACTACATAATAACATTTCGTGATTCATGTACGTCTGGTACACCTGATTAAAACCTTTGCCAGCGACGTTCCTTTCTGTAACATCATTAAACTGTTGACGTAAGCCTCTTTCGCAAATCATTCTGTTAAGTTTTTGGAGCTCCGCGTTGTTTGACGTACCTGCAACAATTTTTTACAATTATCAAATCTATTCTACTATTAATCGTAATAACAATTGTATTGATACATCATTATTTTGGTATCATTTAAAATATTGGTATTATAGGGTAGAAAAATACTATACAATTCGTAAGAAAAATGAATGATGGCGTTTAATAATACCGGATTAATTATATGTAAGTAGTTATGAGCACAAATACCGGTACATAGATATGTATGTATTAAGTTCTATTAGATGCAAATTTTTTGTAACGACTACGATTAGGATTGTGAGCTTAATATTGAACTTTGAACTAAGAAGTAGATTAAGTCCTTGCAGATTAAACTTTGCTTTTCTTAGATTATTTAAGTAGTTATTTGTGTCGATGCGTATTAAGGTACATTTTAGGATAAAACTGTGTACCATTGTAGTAGTTATAAAAACAATATTTATTAGAAGATGATTCACAGGGGAAATATAAAAGATAGCTTTTGAAAGTAGGTATGTACAAAATACGTTACCTACTTTTATAAGATGTTTTTTATGTCAATAGCAAAAGGCCCGTCGATTCCGTGCCGATACGTTATCATTGGCAATACACTTGTATAAGTTTAAGCAGCATACGCGGTGCGAGAAGTTGCGCACTGCGAATCCCAACTTGTATGCCCAGTGATCCGATCGTGGAATAAAATCTCCTATGAAAATACGTAGGTGAGTAGTAGGGGATTTTAATTTTTTATATAACCACTGTATTAAAGCGGATACTCGGAATTTTAGTACTTTAAGCTTTTTTAAGCAAATCATCATATTAGATTGTAATTTCTGACAGTGGACCGATCATCGATGATTGTTCACGTCCTCTTTGTGTTGAAAATAATAAGAACGAAAAATATTTGTTTAAATCGACGATTTTACATTATTACTGGTTGTTAGGCCATTTTTTAAGAAAATTTGTAATTGTGCCAGGATTTCCTTGTTGTCTACATCTTGCATATTGTACATATTATAAAAATAAACTACTTACAATTTATACAACAACAGCATGCTTATTTTAATTTTATATAAATATGTTTTTTCTATATTAAGTATGCGCGTGTGTGTGCGTGCTTGCAAGCTCGAAGCACGTAATCTGATAAAATCGAGAAAGACAAATTTTCATATCAAATAGAACAATGTAAACACTCATATCGTTACAAAAGTCCTTATAAATCTATGTCTATATTGCTAAGATCATAACGCCAAGATGAGTTTTCTAACAAATCATATATGTACTTCATCATCATATCTAACTGTTGTTTATGCCTTTTGTTGTTCCACTGTTGGACAAGGTTTTACTCTCAGTATGCAGACAGGTAGTGTAGACTCACAAGACAATGTTATTGATAATTTTAGGTTTCTCAATTGTGCAGCTTTCCTCATGATATTTTTTCTTGACTGTACCAGCAAGCAACATTTAATCTTAAAAATGCACATAAATTTTTTAAGAATTGCGCGAGGATTTGCGCACAGAATCTTCGACTGTGAGGTTGAATTCGAAATCACTAAACTATCGCTTTTCATATATTTACTATCTTAGTAAATAGTATTATAGATATCGTTAGTAAACACAATAATTATAAAAGTGAAACTAATTTTCGATTAAATGATGTTTTGTGAAAATCGATGGCTCACAACCCAACTAAAGGCCCTGGTTTAATTCTCCATTGGGATACCAAGTCACACATAATAACAAGTTCGTGTATAAATAAATCCTTTTAAGAGAAAAACTTTGAAAAGCGACTTATCAGCGTTTTCTGAGCTGTGAGCCATTTCTTAAGTAGTAATGTTGCTCAATTTTTAGTACATCTTCAACACTGTTGTTGACAATAGAAAACTTGAAACAAGCGCTCCATGGAGGACTGAGATTCCGTTTTTTATAATAATTGATAAGCGATACTAATAACTAGTTGATATTCGGAATTCGTTTGCATCTACTTTCAATTTTATTTGATTTGCTCTCGCTATTTTATAGGACGCTATAACCAGAATATTTTGTGTTGACCCAAATTGGATATATTGTATTTAGGTTAGGTTAATAATTATGTTATATATCTATGTTATATATATTTATGTTATAAATATCTACGTTTTACGTCCATATATTAGTGTCGTATCTATGTTAGGTACCATTTCACTGATTGAACTCTATAGGTCGGCGTCAGTAACCAGTCTTTGTAGCTTGTCAATAGTTGCCGCCATTGGATTTTTTGTAGAGCGCATATCTAAGAATAAATTTCCGTGTTTCGGGATTCTTGTTGTTAAAATTCAATTAATTAAAGTGCAATTTTCAGAGCGACCACCCATTGAAACCTCGAGTGTCTTTTGTGAAGTCAAATTGCTAAACTATTAACATATTCTTGAGAAGCTATCCCTCCGAGATGATTACGATATCCTTGTCCAGAATTTTTCCAAACGTGTTGAGTGTGAGGGTAAGTTATAGGGCGGTAACTCGAGAGTTGGCCCTTTGGTTTACCAGCTTCGTTACATATTTATGCGGTAAGTACTTACGTATTCGCCAGAAGTATCGCGTTATACCGCTGATGGTTTACTCTCATTGAAATTTATTTATAAGTAACTCGGCTTTTAATGTTGCTCATTATTGTAAACTGCTTGGGGCCGGTAATTTTCTCTTATCTTTCTGCAAAAGCCCATTCAATTGCGAAACAAACAAGGGATTTAATCGCTAGAAAACATAAAAGGTGTACCATTTAAATCTGAATGCTTTTATGTCTACCGAAGTTGCTTTTATACATTATTAATAAAATTAAACTTGAAAGCATGTTTGCTTCTAGTGAATTATGTATTTTTTTCTAAAGAATGGATAAAAAATGGATCAAGTTATATTTTAAGGATTAAATTGGTATAACTTCTAAGTGAATAGCAGTATACAGATTCTACAATGATAGTCATAGCTTGAAGGGATAATTCTTACATAGGAAATAGGTATTTCAATATATCTATATGTCACTCTCGGAAAACAGTTACACTTTATTGAAACTGTGTGCTAGCTAGATATTTCCCACAAGGATTAAAACTCATTTTAAGGTAAGTATTTAGGTTCGCTTAATATATTCAGGTCAGTAAAAAAAAAATTATAAGCCCGCTTTCATTGAATTCAATCATAGTGAGCGTATAAAATTTTGTCAGTCACAATATGAAACAGGCCTTATACTCGTATGTGTTCTCGGTACGAAAATAAAATACATATTTAAATTCTGCTGAACAATGTTTGAAGTGGTTGCTTAAGTATTTACTCGTCAGAAGTACCGAGTCATATCGCCGATTGATATTCGTGTAGCGTGATATTAAAATTGATTTTCGTTCAAGAATCAATTCTTATGAACTTGTTCAACTTCAGCTCTTTGTAGGAGTAAAATAATATATCCTAGGAGTATTTTGATGTTTGTTTTTCAAGATAAATAAGAATTATTATTACTATTATATAGTCACTATAGGTTTTTACTGGGCAGGCAGACTGACAAATCTTTATTCTTACTTATCTGATCCTTTTATACTTATAAATTTCTTCATACTCTTCATATGCTCCCGTTTTAAAGACTCCTGATTTTCACATCAAGTAACTGACCTCTTTGGTCAAGATAGGTGAGCCTTGGTGTCCTTCGGTACCATTATTCATCAACATTTTCATTGTATATCTATTTTATCATTCTTTTGTCTATGAATCTTCTTATTTTTTCAACGTCGGGGCATGTCCTTTCTCATTTTAACAAGAACATTATTTTTTAAACAAATTATTACATGTAAATATATTACGAAGGCAGTTGGCGAGTATCACATATTGTATACATATTTATATTTGATTTTTATTTTATTTTCACACAAATAACGCTTGCGAAAATTTGTATGTATGTATAAACATTTTAAGCTCTCATGTGTTATTGCAAGTGTGTTGGGGTCTCAAGCAAACTGTAATAACTAGTAAAGAGCATTAATGTTTTTGTACTGTTGATTTTTTAAAATAAATATACGCTAGATAGGTAGATTATATTTAATCCATAACAGTACACAAATTTAAATACTAACCTATAAATTCCCAGAGCAAAGCTTTGCAATATTTTCGTAGTAAATTTATAATGGGGGTTGTTAGAACGATGGGAAGACCTGGAATTATTATAATATTCACTTTTAAAAAAACAATACAATATTTTAATATTACTCGTAGGTATCCAAAAAAGCGTTTCAATGATATGCCGTATATTCAGATGTAGAGCGCTTTGTGTTTGATCAAGCTGTTCCCTATCTCTTGCTTATCACAGGATTCACACGTCGCAGTAAATTCAGAACAATTTATTTGTGTGACATATGTTAGCTACGTTCTAGGGAAGGCGGTGGTGTTGCCAACTAGGGGACGGTGCATTGAATAACAATATTATTCCACTATCCACATCCGTTCAAGTGGATATGCTAATACTACATATATAAACCAAGCATCAATGATGCGGGGCACTTTCATGTATAAATTTCCGTACAGTTAACACGCGTTAGAGCGTATTGTGTTTCATTGATAAAATAGTAAATTCAACGTATCAACAGATCGCGTGGTCGTTCGTCATTAACAAGCAAGTTTCCAGGTGTGAAATAAAAATAATTTCATGAATTGTAAGAGTGCAACTGCTCAGTTTTTATAAAGAGAGCTTTGTGAAATTCGTGCCGTATCCAAGTGTTTTCAATGGCCGCCCATCTTATTTCTCGCGCAAATTACAGTAGTCAAAAACTATAGTACCACTCATAATCCGGTTTTATACTGTTTTTATTTCAGGCATAGTGTAATTAATGCTGACCATTCACTGCTGCGTATTCACACGATAAAATGAGTCATTGTTTTATCATGTTCCTCATTTAAAGGGGCGAGATTATGTATGTCAATTATATAGCGGCAATATTTTTTAAGGCTTATGTTCCATCACAGCACTCCAGTGCGCATTGACCGCCCATTTCTCACTATACTGCTGGTATCTAATTGTCAGTAGCCTGATATCCGTATGTAAGATTTTCAAACCAGTTTAACGATTGTTACTGACCAATGTAACTGGAATGGACGGTTACAATGTTAGTACGTTAAGAAGTTAGATGAAACTTTCCACCAGCGGTCTTCCATCAGTGTCGACTGCGCTAAATGTAACTTAGCTTTACAGATCGCTTCCAATCTGCAACCGTGACAGGCCACCGAGCGATTCAACTGCATATCTAAATAATTCGGAACAGATTTTGTATTAATCGTACGATTTATTGAGTTTTATTCTACATTTTACTTTAAAAATAGAAGGCATAAATATTTCCAAGATTATTTATCGTAACATAATTATAATGTTAAATAAAATTTTGCGTAAGTGCGCTTTATAGTGTTCCCTTTTTCGTTTTTGTAAACATTACTTTTTTTTAAGTGACGTAATGTAGGGTACATCTGAAAGACGTAGAATACAGGGCGAGAAGTAAAAAAAAAATTACGAATAAGAAAAATAGTTAAAAAATCTATAAAATCATAGGCTCTCAGAGCACTTTTGATACGGTTTCGTGTTCTCAATATATTAATTGAAAGGCGCGCTCTACTTAAATGGTTTCTTTTTAACCTTTTGAAATATTATTTTTCTTACATTCTAAAGCCTTCGAATGTACGAAACCTTTCAGCGAAACTACATCTAACATGCTTATTATTTTTCCAGAATCTCCACATATTCTTAACTCCTTAGCTCTGGTACAACCCAGCAAGGCTTAGGACGTGAGGAGCGTAGGTCGTATTGTCTGGTTTATGGCTGCCGACCCTAACAAGGTTCCATTCCGCTCGTTACATCAATTTATAGCACCCTTAGAAGGGATTTATACGTTTTTGTGGCGACTTAGACTGGAGCACGCGTGGTGCAGACAAGATCGCATGTAATGATAGTAATTTGGAATCTATTCGCTGAAATAGTAAGGAAATAGAACGGAAATTGTTTTTTATTCGAAAAACGCGCTGCTTCTGTATATTTAGATGGAAATACAAGAACGGGTCAACCCGTCTGCAATGAGTTTTTAAGCTCTCAAGAGCTCGGACGACGCTTGAACGACTGTTGTCGAACAACCGGGTCGGATAGTTTCGTGTGACCGCCGAAGTATTATTTAAAGTTTAAACTTATTTACGAGTACCTTGCATTGCTTCTGTATAAGTAGGTTCTTAGTAGTAGTAGTAAGTTCATTCTGCTTTATGGGCTAATTGCAACAAGCAAACGCTTTTCTCTCCATACTTTGATATTGAACAAAACGATATAAAAAATAATTTAATTTTTTTTTATTTACTTAATACAAAACAAGATAAATATGGGGTGTCAGTGAAATTGAGTGCAGCGAAGTTAAGGCTCTACAGAAAACAGATGCTGAGTTAGCGGCTTTTTCGTTGTTGTACTGCAGCACTCCACATCAATAGGTATTGTTTTGTCATGACTGCATTGTATTGTGTATTTTCATTTTATCTTCATAGCGTTCCCGTTATTTATTGTACATTCTATAAATATAATATGATAGTTATGAAAATACAGTAATATACATATTTAGGTATACCTGTATATTATGTATTTGAGCTGTAGTGGAGGAGTATATATTTTTTATTTGTTCTTATTTTGTCTCAAAGTTAGGACCCATTCATTCTTACCCTTTTAGATCGCATTAGTACTGCACGAGATGGACGTACGCTATATACAATCCGGAGATAGGTTTATTTGTTTATTCTTTTTGTACATAAAGCCTTAAAAATGCTATTTTATTTTATTGCTTTTATCTATCCATTAGTTTATGTATATTAAACTACGATCAGTTGTTCGAGTATGATAAAATAGGGGGCATTAGTAGTAGAATGAATGACATTCTTAATTTAATTGGTAAATTGGCAAAATCTTAAGCATATAAAAATTGGCACTTCAAGTATTATCGATTGAAAAACTTCATGTTTATATATACGGTTATATAATATACGGACATATCAAAATTTGCAAGATGCATATGAGGCCATATTTTAGAGAACATTTATAAGTAAATAACCACAATACTACTGCTACGAATAATACGTTCTCCTTTTTTATATTCGCGCACAATTTTATTCTCCATTATTTTTACTCAAAGTCATAACAATTCTCGCCTTAAAGTTTCCAAGACCGATGTCGTGTCTTAGTTGTTACCAACTTTCATACAAAAAGTATTTCCAAAAGAGTTCTTGTATTCGCTGCGACGAACTGAACAGAAATTTGGCTCTTGTATTGTGGATGTCTCGGGCGATATTCGTGTAAAGTTTCATCATTTTAGTTAGATAACAAAACAATTTATTCATCTCAATGTTTTAATATAACATCTCGAATAGAGTTGCAGTATGTTAATATTTGCTTTGTTAATGAACATTTTGTAATCTTATAATTTGTATATCTACATAGTCGTCGTCATTTTTGATCGGTTTATTTATAAAATATTTTTATATCATAGAATATTTACAATTCCCACAACTATTTAAAATCAGCACATGTGTGTGTAAGGGTGACAATTATTGCTCTGAACTTATATAAATAGAATCGTATATTAGTGTTTGTCGTAAAACGTTCATAATTTATTTTATTTTATTTTACAATGGTATAAAACTATTCCAAGTGTCTATTAAGCTCGTTGTATTTTATTTTTAAGTTAATCGTTTCCTTGTCCTTTAATAATGTGATAGACGTTCGTTGGCTAAGTGCTTGTTTTATTCATATTAGTAGTAGGTAACGATGTACAATAGTTAATGTAGAGAATGTGCTTTATTGTACATACAAAAAAACATGTGCATATGATTGCCATCAAGATAGAGTATGGAGGGTGTCCTTATCGCTATGGAGCGTTCTCTTTCATATATCCCTTTGGGAAGGAGGACATAGAAAGAGTTAGGTAGGGAGAAAAAGTTGAATAAACAAAACTTTCAAAGTACGAGTATCTATATATTTTCAGAACATAAATCTAATCTAAGAAGGTCGTTTTAGGTTCTACTTCCGACTGAGCACCGTTTGAGATGTATTGAAAAAATATCAGAGTATTTTTCGAGGTATTGAATTAGGATAAGCACATTTGTAGTTACAAGTAAACATATAGTTGTTAATGGATATTATACATGAATACAAGAGATACTTTTAATATAGGTATGTTAAAAATATATAATAAATAAATTGCTTATTCAATTAAAATTCTTTAAAATCAAATTGTTTAATCAGTCTATATGTTTTTATACACAATTAAATAATAACTAAAGGCACCTGGTAAGTGTAGCTAAAAGACTTGTGAAAAACAGCTTCACGCTTCCATAATACATACGTTTATTTTAAAAGATACGTACCACATACTTTTTTATTTCAAAATAGATCAATCGAGTTAGTTTGTTTCACTGTCAAACGTAGCCTCGTAACGAGTCATTATCTATTTATCAATTAGTTATTTATTTAGCTAATTAAATCATACCCTATTAACAGCCCCTTATTAATTAAATCGAAATCGGCTAATGAACTGATCAGTTTTGTACAAGCGTCCGACAGGAGTTAATAGGAAATAACTTTTCGTATATTTTTACTTTCTTGTAAAGAAATTTTTGATACTTTTTTGTAAAGAAATTTTTGTCACTATTTTGTTACCCAGATTATGTAACTTTACTATATTGCTTTCGTATAGTTGGTATACTATTAAAAGAATTATTTTATGTACTATTTGGAACGTAAAATACACTTTTTCGGAATGGAAATTCATTGTGGCTGTAGAATAATGAGAAGTCGTTTTTCCAAAGTTCACTTTATTTTACCGTCCGAGAAAACTTCACTTGACTAATGAAAGTTGCTGAATTTTATAAAATAAAATTTAAGTTTTTATAAAGTTTTCGTATTGCAGACAAAATGGAAAAAAAAAGCATCATTAAGTTTAACTTTTGCGACATTCAATATGTGTATCCATTGAATTATATTTGTTGGTATACCATAAGTGTGTTTCATCTATTGTTTAACTGATTAGCGACAAAACGACATATTCGCTCCAATTATGTCTCAGGTGTCAAAATTAATATAAATGAACGATTATTGCGCGCTTTTAGGTTATTTTGACATGCCGATATGATAATTTGATGAGCGCCAAATGCTTTGGAAATCTTTCTGGTTATTTGCAACATAGATTAGTTAACGTAGTAATGTGGATAGGACAAGTGAAAGAAATGTTTGGGTGTTTCATATAATAGAGAAAGTAACAGACGCCTGATCACTAACTCTACCTGAAATCAGTCACAGACGGATTTTAAGCCATTTGTATATCGCTATTTTTTTTATAAAAACAGAACGTTTAGTTCTAAGGGTTGGTATAAAAAACGTTCATGCTTATATAGCGGTAGGCAAGAGCGATACGCTGAATATTTATGATGTAACATATTACATAGATATATATTTTGCAGCGTTAACCGTATTCATGAAATTTCGTCGGAAACAAAAGCGGTTATCGCCTGACATACGAAACAATGCGTAGGTCCATGATTAATTGCAGGAACTTTTCGGACCTTTAACACTCTTGATTGCTTTTTATCTTTCGCAAAGTGATGTCTTTTTTTACAGCAATCTTGTGACGATGTTCGCTTGTTCGTGTTTTAGTAAAGGCATTGTTTTAATTAATCTAATTTCCTGTTACCCAATCGTAACACAATTGTGGCAGAAACGGCGTCTACACATTAATTACCGTCCGTGAAGCCTAGCCCGTTTTTTCTCTTTAGTATTTCGATCACAATTCGACACGATCGATTTTAATTCACATCCTTTGTGACTCGAGTTGCATTTCGAGATACTTGTAGCGTTTCGTTGTTTCAGCTGGATATTGATAAAATTATTAATACGTAGATTAAATATCAGTGTTATGTACCTACAATATAAGCCAATTAGAGCATCAAAAAATCATTGTAAAACGAATTTGGTACATGTAAGAAGAAAACTTCACATTTTAATATTTTCAAATGTATAGTATTCTAGTAATTAAATTACGCACATGTATCGTTCTTAATTGCCGTAGAACTAATCAACGGCTTAAGCGATGTATATCTGCCGGATTACTACTGATTGCCATCACGCGTCATTGGCTCTTGAAGATATATCGTCTGGAAAGCGATTGCCTGGCATTTAATTTCTGAACGGAGGCCATCGCACGACTTCCGTAGTACATCTTAGATTTATGAGGTATTTTGATGAACCATTTGGCATACAAACGACATGTAGACAATTGGATGATTGGTCTACGTGTAAATGTACTTGATGAATTTTTTTTTTAATTGATCTTATAAAAGATCTCGGCTATATACATCCATTCGAATTAATAGACCTTTTTTCATAAGTGCTCATAAAATGTTGAAATGTTGTACTTATGTATGTAAGTTCGGAGAAGTGTGTGAATAATATATACTCATTTTAAACGTCGAATGCAACGGAAATAATTGCCATCCCGTGATGAATAAATAACTTTATCTATGTGACTAATGAAGCCGTGTCTTTGAGATATGAGTGTTAAAGTTGTGATACAGATTCCGATCCTATGATCATTTCTTCGCAGAGACATGAGTGTTTGGAATGTGATCACTCAAGATTTCGTTTTAATATCCTATTCCTAAGGTTTTGGATATCTATTATGGAAGCATGATCGAAAGGTTTCTTAGTTCCGATTGGTAAGTTATATATCGAATATAAGATGTATTGTATGTGTTACCGAATTTAATCTCAATATATCTTTTTAACACTAGGTAAACACATAAATATATAAATATTTACTACTGTCAATAACGTAGTTTTTTTTGTTTTTCTATCCACATATTTATGTACATATTTATTAATACGTAATTATCATGATAGTTCCTAGAGATTGCCACGCGTTCCTCGATATTATTTTACCTACGTCTAAGTGAGTATTGACATTCACCAATAAATAACTCCATGTTACCGAAAAAGGGGTCTCAGCTTACGTAATACGTTGCGTGTTTTCTGAAAAGGACGAAAATTACTTTATAGAGTTTGTAGTCATTTACAAACCTCGTTTATATTTTATTTAGGAATCGAGGCTTGATTATTGAGGCTTAAAGCGCGAATATTTGTAAGTATTTATATCACACTAGACTGCTTCGTTGGTCGAGTGGGTTAAAAATCCCGGGTTGGGTAATATTGAATTTTTCTAATTTGTAATTTCTAGTGGTGACTCGGAGTCTGGATCTGTGCCTTGTGTAATAGGCTCACCACCTATTCCATGGGACGTAGACGTAACTAGTTAAACGTGGGGTGGGAATGTACTTACTACACTCCTACCTCTTCGGGGGTTCCCGGCGTGATGTTACGTAGGTTTTTTTTATTTATACCAATCCTTTTCATTATTAAAATCATATATAACCTAATCGTTCTTTCGACATATCGTGCATTTCTCGATATATTTTTTATCAAATTACTAGCAGCTCGCCGCGGTGCCTAACGTGTGCAATATTAAATTTGGCAGGTTATAGAACTAGTATTAACTGGATTTGGATTTAAAAAAGTGATTCAACTAACTTTTATTTTCAACAATTAGCTTATTTATGCAAATTACATTTCTAAACAAAAATGGAATATTCATGAAAAGTAATCGATTTTACTTATTGAATTTTGATTTTGAATTAATTAGTTTTAATTAATTTGTCAAATTATCGCGGTGTGTAAACTTTGATTCTGAATATATTAATAGTAAAAACAACTTTAATGTGAAATGAATCAATATTCTAATGTTTACAAATCTAATTTTAAATATAATGTTAATCTTCCCTTCTATATTTACCAAAGTGACATAATTATGTCTTCTATTATAGAAGACGCCCTTATCGGATCAATTCACAAAAAATCTTATTGGTACACGCTTATATCCTATAAATTAATACCTATTTGTACAAAATTTCATGGTTCTAGACTTACGTTAGGTTATAGGTAGTATTTTAGTTCATCAATCAGTCAATTTATTCTTTAATATATGTTTTTGAGTTAAGAGGTGTTGGGAGGCTAAAAGTTTGGCACTCGTAAGTTTTTATCTCAGTAATCGGAAAAGTATATTTAAAATACTTATTCCTTGAAAATGAGAATATGAAATTCTGTATCTCGAAAATAGCGCCATCTACCGAATCCAAATATAATATAATTATTTTTTATCAAAAGCAGTCAGACCGTTAGGACAAGAATGATAACGAACACACGCACGCCGCAATATTGTGTATGAAGATTTATTATTAAAAAGTGGACGCTTCGCTAGGCTGTAGGTTAGCACGCGAGCGTTATTATTTATAAGGCAAAGTACGGCGCGCCCACGCCAACTATTACGCTTTATCCCACAAAGCCTCCTTTGATACATGACAGGCAATTCGCTTGTTCCTCCGCAATGTGTCTAAAGTCTCATGTCGTCGTATCGACTTCAATATAATTCCGACGGACTGACGTCTATTTTATTAAACGATTTCACATCGTATTCGCTTTTATATCTTAAATGATTCTATAACGAATTAGAGAGGAAATTGCGACGACGTCTAATGAAATCTCAAAAGAGATTGGCATTATTAATTCTCATGACATTTTTGTTTGATGATTGATAACATAATTTTGGTAGTTTCCTAACTTGAAAATTTTATTTGTTTTGGCGTCTGGTTAGCTGTGTGTTTGTTTTTCACGTAAATAATTTTTTACTGTTTAATATATAATATAATATAATAATATCACTATAAGTAAGATTAATAACTAGATGTTATAATTGACAATAGATCCTGTTATCTATTTTAATTAAGTACTACTTACGTACGTGAACGGTAATTGTGTGGTAACTTTTTATCGTTTGTATCGTCCGAGAGGTTCTATATTACTTATAGATACAGTGAATGTAAACAATGGAAAGCCTTATCCCTTAAAAGCGATTTCTACTGAGCGACCCAAAAAATTATTACAGAAAAATATTGTAGACGAAGACAATAGAAAGGTAAAGGTACATAACAATGAAATGATTCATAAATAGCACTTAGAAAAGTAGTGTTCTATATATAGCAATGAAGAGAGGAATGAAAGAGGTAAAAGACGAAAAAGGAGTGGGAGATTAAAAATTACTTTTATAGTAAAACATTACAAAGTTTTAGCTTTTCGTAAGTAGTAAGAAATTTGATGAACGGATAACTAATTCTAAATTTTAAATATGTTTTAAAATGTAAGTATACCTGCTCGTACATGACATACAAATAAAATTAATATAATACTTTTTATATATATGTATAATCTACATTTACCTATATTACAAAAGCATATGTTATCTTGTCTGTTTGTTACAGTCGCGTCAAAACCGCTAAATTATGTAAAAATAGTAACAATAAATTCTGAATCCTGAGAAATGGTACAAGTTAAAATACCTCACTAAGTCTAATTCTAAAGGAGTGTAACAGAGGGTGTAAAAATATGTGAATCATTACTAGTCAACGAAATGGCTAAAACTAGCAGTAATTTAAGTTGAAATAAATTAAAGTGGATCTAGTATGTTGCGTAATTTTGATATCTAAGAAAGGGCAGAAATGAGCACGCAATAAAATATAGGGATTTGGAGAAGACAAGGGACGTGTCCCATGAGTCGCAATATCTAATATCCGTAGTCAGATTTAACATTTGAGTATGTCGCACGGGCTCGGCGTTAAGTTGCTACCAGCGTTACTTTCTATATTTTAGTTCTTGCACCTGTCGTTTGGTACCGTGCGGACAGTACAATGAACATTACTATGAAAGATAATTTGTCATATAATTAAACTGCGCCTTTTGACATTATTATACTTTCAAAAGTTTGTATTTGTTACGTAGTAGGTATGTATATACTATAAATGTTCATCGATTCTGGAAATGGCCATTAGACGGTAATTGTTTTAGAACTTAATGTTACAAATATTACATTTTCAAATAACTTTTCTATACAAAGAGAACATATTGTTTATTTTTAAATAAGTTGGCAAAAAATAAACATTAGGGCATTACTTTTGTCTCGCCTTATATGTATAAGTTAATTATTGACCATGTGTGCTACAAGACACAAATAAAAGACATAGTGCTGAAAAGATCTTAGCACTCGTTGGTTCATTGGAGTGTGTTAGACAGAACCTGAGTGCTTTATTAGATTGTATATAAATTTAGTGCCCGCAGTATCTTATTACTACAATGTTACGGGTATTACAGGTTTATATATGTACTCATATTTTTTCGCTTTTTACAGCAATGTAAATATTTGCTGAGTTACAAGTTTTGTAACGATTACTGCCATGACGACTTGGCTTCGTTACTATCTGTACATTCCTATCCAAGTTGTTAATTTCGCAAGTTAATGTTGTGGTCGGAGTGAATTTAAACAAACAACTATGTATTAGAACATTCAACTGTACCCCGGAAGCCGCTTGTAACACGTGCACTATTTAAAGGGTAGCTTTTAACCACAATACCAATTAAATCTGTAGTTTTGAAGTATTAAGTGCTCTCCGGACTGAGGTCAATGAATACCACGAATAACTGAAAACAAGTTCATCTCGACAACGTGGTACTTAAGTAGCTACAACTTCAAATTGTTAAATTAGAGAATATTTGGTACTTATTTACAGTTTCTGCTTGTATTTATACAAGAGAGTTTTTGTTTTAGAGCTCTTCTTGTTAATTTATATAGGCATTTATGTATGTATATATATGTACAGATTTTTTTATATTTCAGATTCAACTTAGCGAGTCCACCAAATCCTGGAGTAATAAAAATGTATTGCGATGTTGGTGTTTGAGAAAGTTTAAGATAACAAAACTAAGAAAATGGAATCAGTACTTTTATTAACACTATTACAATTTGCTAAAACGTGTATACATATATGGGTTTAAATCAATTGCAACATATCAAACAAATTGTTAAAGTTACTATATATTAGTGTAATAAGGTTATTTTAAGGAAACTTCAATATTGCCTGGTTAGAATTGAAGTTTAGACCTAAAAATGGGCCGCATTTGGGTGTTAACATTTAAACTTAAATTTCCAGTGGGGGGATTATAAATGTCACTAATTCCTTTATAATATTTTCAGCAAGTTTTCATGGACGCGGCCCGCTATTCAGGTATCGAGCGTCAAGTTTCAGTAGTCGCTATATGTAAATAGGTATGCATAATGAAATGTATGTACACGTCTAATTTATTAGTTAGCATCATAGAAAGTACTTTTAAAATTATTGTTCATTATGAAATAGTCAGGACACAGGCCTTTTCTAATCGGTGCCACTCCAGAATCCAGCAGCTTCCCGCTGTCTTTTCACGTCGTCGGACCACCTGGCACTACAAATCCCAATACCAATTCTAGCGTTACATTCCCAATTTTTAATTCACGTCACATATGTACGTGCGCAAGCATGAATTGTTGTGATAAATGAAAACTGGAAAATAAACCACACAGGATAAACAAATTACGCGAACGTGCCACTGAATTCCATTACAAATTGTGTGGGCTTGGTAAGTAGGTGCTCGTACGTACCCGGCCTGATATAATATACCCATATCGTTTTCAGAAGGCTTGTGTTGATATTTCGACGTTTGTACACAGCACGGTGGAGCTACGAGTGTGGCTCAGGGTATCAGCTGTAGAGTTTCTGGCCTATGTACCACTTGAAAAATTGTTATTGCTAGTACAAGATCTGTAATGTTAAAAGGTTTATAATACATACATGTATTTGTCTTTACGCCAGGATGGGCTAGGGATAGGGATGGGCAGAGATTTATAATATATTACGAGTACATTTATACCCTTATTATCTTTATACGTTAATATCTTATTATTTATAAAATCCCTATTTTATAAATAATAAGTCATTTTATAAATTTTACACCGCCTCTAATCCCTATTAGAGGCGGTGTAAAATTTGTAAATGTCATTTAATATTAGCTAATTTAAAAAAAAAAGGTATTAAAACATTTTTTTGCATTTATGTTATGTCGCTAAATTCTAACAAATTCGCACGCAATAGACAGAGCCGTCCATGAAATTGGGTTAATTATGGATTACAGCCACTTGAATAATTTATAATGCTGCCCTGTAAGTTTTTGGATCACGTTCCCAAATGTTAATGAAAACGTGAAGATGTTGCAGAAACTTCTGTAAGGCGCAACTAAGAGTGCTCATTGTCACATCGAACCCAGTTAAGAGCATGTTGTGAACACCAACTTGATCCCAAGAGTTTTAGGTGCATCATGTGAACTACTATCTGGTTGTATAGATAGTACTACCTAGGAAAAATGTTAGTCCTTTTTGTCTAAAGTGTGACCAATTTTTTTTAACTTAAATGATTGGGTAAAAATGTCAGTTTACAGATCAATGACAGTAATTTCTATTTTTCTATTTCTAACGTTTTTCTATTTCTATTTCTAATTGGCTTCTAAATGTAATAATTATTAAAGCTTTTAATTAGGCTAGTTAGTATTAGTTAGTAACTAGTTATAAGATCTGTGGGTATTGTGTAGTAGAATTTTATGTCAGAAACGTATTGTGGCTTAATGGCCTAACGGTAAATTGAAGTTTCTTTTCTGTTATTTAAAGTGTTTATTGCGCCGTGAGACGTATCATTGAACGAAGACACTGAACATAAATATCCAGTAGTAAGCTACGCAGACCAAGCTAGTGGTTACTCTCGAATAATACTCGGGAGAGAGAATAATCAAATTTGCAACAATCTCCGGAAATTGGTCCGATCAAATTAATTGAAAATCTACTCTAATAAAGGCACCAGTTCATCGATTTAATTTGTCACGTAAGTTTCAGGGCATCGGGATAAAAGTATAAGTGCTTGATATTTGTAATTTCCAATCATAATATACCAGTATAAGTTTGTTAAATGTAAGAATACTTAACGAGTACGGAAGCGATACAGTTTTCTGAACACGTTTAGGGGAGTTACTTTAGTTGCATCTCTAGGACAGCACGGGCTGTATAAAGGTAAAATCAAGGATGCTTGAGCTCGACAAACTTAGAGTAAGACTTGATAAAATTTCCAAGTTGTTTTTATCGAGTTGAAGAGGTAAATCTTGTTAAAAGTTACAAGTTTCCAGGTATGGCTCTGAGAGAACAATATTTTGGACTAGTCTTCCTGTCGATGTTTTATCCTGTAACGTTAACCTCTGTTATGTAAAAATAAGAAGGAAACACCGTATCACGTGACGTATAAATAGTTATAAAACGCTTAAATACTTTAGATGTTTCAAAAAGACAGTTTCAAACTCATACAGAATGATCTGCCACGCTGCTTGTCACACCAGGTGCCTACGGGTAAGCAGAGAACAGTGAGTGCCTAGTATTTCTATGCTTATAGAATAAATTTTTTTTACGAAGGAATATTTGCTGACATTCCTAGTTTGTATCAGTTGCGCACCATGCAAAGGCAACAGATTTCAAATTTTGCAACAGACTGTGCTAGTGAACATTCTAGAGACGTTTTAAATTACAGCTGATCGAAATTCCTACCATGTGAAAAATAGTAAATCGATATGAATACCGACATACAATGACTAGGATTAAAGTCTTAAAATATGAACTCATTTTCCTACAAACTTCTTTACATTCTTTTCATTGGAAATTTACAAGAAAATGTCATCCACATATGTTAAGCACTCTTTTGTTACACACTTTTAATATATGAAAAGTAGGGAAATTCAAAAAGTTTTCTACTTCAAGGATTATTCTTCTTCAAGTTCATGCCACCTATTTTTAAACCTACCATTAATACCTTTAGTTGGTTGATACTCTACCGTTTAATACAGTTGTGTATTTATTGAACTTTAATTCGGTAGTTTTTAAGGTGTTCAAAGAATTATACAGTCTATAAAATTAAAGATGTTATTTTTAATTTTTTTCAGCATGCTACGGGCATCTTAAAAATCTGGCAGGTGCAGAGTTTAATGTTGATATTATGCGCAGCGATGGCGATGTCAAAAAATCCGTGATCAAGCGACGAATCCAAGGTTATATTGCCTGCGAAGAAATTGTACGCTAGAGTATCGTTTGAACGAAACCTAACGAACGATATTATAAAGCAAATCGACTCCAATAAACTGACATAGAAATTTAATGGTTTGTGATTTATTTCGTACAGAATTGTAGGAGTCTTTTGTGTAGAGCGGTAATATATAGGAGTTAGAACAAGAAGCAATCAGACTTGACTGTGAGAAATGACATTATTGGCTGTTGGTCTTATTTTCGTGAGGATCAAAGTGTATTGCGCTTTTGTCATTTTAATCGACTTTAAAGAAGGGAGATTCTCAGTTCGATTGTATTTTTTTACATTTGTTACCTGAGAATTCCGTTCTTTATGAAGCAATTGGAGAAATTCTAATATTCGTTTGGTATATTTTGTGCTTAGTCTCAATTGAATTGAAAGAAAAAAAACATCCCTAAGGGTGAACAAATACGAGTGACATTTTTATTTGTTGGAAATATATTTATAATTTAGTATTAGTAATAACAGTAGTAAACATATAAATTAAAAAAAAAACAAAAGCAACTTCAAATAAAATTGATTTTAAAACAAAACGAAGTTGTTTCATATGTACGTGTTTATTTATAAGTACATGTTCATTTATAT
>DWME01001890.1:0-22765 GCA_018244795.1 Parelbella ahira ahira
GGGTGAACGGTTCAAAATTTGATTTAGGTTCTTGAAACTCGTTGGTGGACTATTCTTTGTATTTCGAAACAATAAGAATTATACTTCAAAAATAACTGTCTCACTTGACCTA
The DNA here is from genome assembly GCA_018244795.1 of Parelbella ahira ahira. NCBI lineage: Eukaryota > Metazoa > Arthropoda > Insecta > Lepidoptera > Hesperiidae > Parelbella > Parelbella ahira. The sequence goes on from DWME01001890.1 coordinate 113, forward strand.
GACATACTATTTTAATTTTCTTAAACGAGTTATAGTCGCCGAAATTGGCGTCCTTGTAAAGAGTAATGATTATAGAAGTATTTCAGCTTTGAAAGGACAGATATGTTTTCATTTATATTTATAAAGATTAATAATTATTATTAACCAACATTCTTAACATCGCCTAGAAAGATATGTAACTCTCGTCGTCATGAACCTTTTTAATGTTCCTCTGTCGGTTACGAGTCTCTTCTCGTTATAAGAGGATTTAAGGCCATATAAATACGCTAGTGAAGTGCGCGTTGACAGACTTCGCATGCCTGAGAGAATATTATGACGAACTCGAGTACTTATTTATTCTTCACGGTGTAGTATGTAATGTTTAATCTAGAAAAGAAATTAGGGCCAAATTGGCCCTACAAATCACTATCTATTCTATCGGCTATATCTATGAATGTAGGTATGGAGATTCATATTCGTGGCAGCCATTATAAGTGCAAGCAATGTAACCGTGAGCAGGTCGATACGTGACCTGGATAAGTTATTGGAAGCGTAGCTTGAACCGTGTCAACATTTTGTGCTTTATTTTGCACAATATATCTTATTTAATTGTTATGATATTTTATTATAAGTTATCGATTGGTCACGATCCCGTCCGATGGATAGCGTAGTTGTTTCCTAAGGTGGACTATGAACATTTGGAAAAAGCCTATTCACCCCTTAAGAGTCCCGGAATATGTGTCCGGAAACATAGACGCCGGCAGTTTCTGTACACGGGATTAAAATCACAAGCGCGTTTTGATAAGCGATTGTAATCGCATATAGACACTGTCCGGTAACGGACAACCGTTACTGTTCATAGCGATACGTATAAAATAAAAAGGAGGGCTTGGCCCTTGCGGGGCATAAACTGACTTCTCTCCGTATTATTCTGAAGTGAGCGACGCGAAAAGAATAATTTCCGGGCAGCCGCTGGAGGCTGTAAATTACATGGAAAAAACCCCTATTCACGAGAACTCAAAACCATGACCGTGATATAATATGATGTATGACTTAAAATATTCTCCTGTCTCTAAACGTCACGATAATAAATGAAATTTACTGGCCTTAAAATAGCTTCCCACTGTTTTTTCCGTGTAATTTTTCTGGTTATGATTGTCATTTTATTCAACATAACTTTTTCGTCGAAGTTAGAGAGTGAGACACGACTGACCCTAATTCTGATAGGTGCCCCTGTCAAACACAAGAACGATAAAAGTCGTTGATGATGTACAAAAGTACAAACACACATCCACAGTACATTACAAATATAAAATGAATGAATAAATTGTATATTCTCGTGAATATTAAAAAGATTTGCATTTTATGTGCACCAACGCTCAGATTAAAAAATGTTGTAAGTGATAATAAAAAATCGAAATATCTTAAAATTGCATGCCTCCCAGAGCTGCAGCGTGTTTATACGAGCTGAGCTTAAATAAAGATATTTCTAGAGCTTTCCCTTTGACTGGCATTCCTTCGTTAAAAACACCGACTGGATTTTTAATGAGAGTTATTTAACTAGAAACTTTATCAAAGCAAACACGCAATGTTTGCATGCATCATAGCGCGAAAACAAGTCGGAGTTTAATCCGTGTACACATCATTATGTAGGTACGAGTTGTTGGAACAGCCGCTCAACGACTGGCTTCATAGCGCCCTACTGTTTGAGTCGCACTAGTTTTGTGTTATTATCAAACAATTCACTCAATTATCACAGGTAACATATTAGACATTATGATTATCATCATTATTATTGTTTTTGTATAACTACGCCAGGTCGCCACTACGCCAAATATCTCTCTGCTTACCGACCTGACGCACTTCTACTATATCCATCACTCCCTTCATAGAGGAATGCCAGCTTCGGACACTTCTGACTCCCCATTCAGTCTGTATTTAATCCAAATGACTAAGATCTGAGTCTACCTAGATTTCTGCGTCTACCAACATACTCATTGAATACCATTGACAAACTATTTTTTTGTACAGGTAGGTACTCTCAGTATCTATAGAACATTGGCGCATCGAAGACGTCATTTGACCCATCTAAATAAGAGAGCTCCGTTTTAATAGCAGATTTCTGTTAAGTATTTGCAACATTTAGTGTATTGGGTTCATACTACGAAAATCAGTGTTCTACCAATACTGTATACAATACCAATCGGTGTACTACGAGTACCAATGCTTTTAATAAATAGGGCACATTAATTTATCGCGAAATGAAAATGCAGTGAATCACTATAAAAAATATTGTGTGCGTAATAACATACTTTAATATAAATATAATTTTGGAATTAACTCACGTCAGACTTCCACTGACAGCTGCAGTCCTCCATCAAATAGCACCACAATGGACTTCTTCGGTTCTGATCGACCGGATTTCGGCGAACCTGAACTAGTCAGCATTATCATCACTATTTTCATTAATCCTTTTATCGTTCCACTATTAGATATAAATCTCATCTCAGAATGAGAAGCTTTAAGGCCATAATCTGATAAAAGCGAGATGGAAGACGCACATAATTTGAAATGTATCGAATCAAAGCCCCGTGTTCAAGAGGCCGTGTCAGTGGTACCGTATCAACTATCTGTTAGTTCATCAACGTTAGCATACCCATTGCGTGTAGACTTGTTTACGTTATTCCGCTGTCAACTAAACGCGTCAGTCATATGTTAAAGTGAAAGTGCTTCATCATGTGTGTATGGCGCGATTAAAGGCAAGAAGAGTTGACGAAGGGTAACAAGTTAATTAAACAGGATCTGTCATGTCGAAAGCCGCGCGCCCCGCGCTGCCTACACCCGCACGCTGTCAGCTACCGACAAATTCGTCTTTGCATTGATATGGCAACACTTAATTACCATGACACGACAATTTAATTTTACTTGTTACGCTAAATCTTTGTTGAAGGATGTTAAATTATATATCATTGTTTTAATATTATAGTTTATTCAATTTAGATATGCGTTGTCATCATCATCGACACTTTTCTTGTTGCTCTGTAGGACACACGTCACCTCGCAGGATGAGAACGGTTAAGGTTTATGGTGTATAAAATAGTCCTTTCAATTTAAATATATATGATTTAAGGACATCGAAAAAGTTATTCATTACTTTAATGAGAAAAGTGGTAACTGAACATTACATTATACTAAATATTCACATACATACATACAGCTACATTCCCTACAGAACGTATGAGCTTATAAAAGATAATAAGCTGACACGGGAGCGACCGCGTGATTGGACTGATAAACGCAGATACAAACGGCAAATTCACTCTTCCTACCTAATATGTCGGGGCAGGGATAACCGAGCACCGGGCTTCCCGCTTAATCAATGATACCGACTGCCGACATTATTATAAGCAAAATTGTACCTACTAAATTACATTTGCCTCGCTTCGGAAGGCAGTGGCGCCAAATCGATACCATTTATACCTACACGTATAAGGTAACATCGGGCCGCGCGCGAGCGATAAAAGTATTGCGATTCCATTATAGATAACAATGCTAAAGTAGTTAATAGTATTGTATTGCACCGGGCGGAAATCTCGCCCGGCGCGGACGAGCGACGCCGTTACCGTTTTCACGCTACGTGCGAGGCTCGATGCACTCGGCGGGAAAGCAAACAGTGATTTGTGCGGGATTTTCGTAATGCGCTGGGGTTTTTCTCGTTATTTTATCTTGCACTCTCGTAGCTATAACCTTCTAACATATAAGCGTGTCAACAACTAAACAATTAAAATCATATAATGTATACGTAAGTACGTATAACTGTGCGTATATTTTTGATACAGTTGTTATATTTAAAATACAAATAAAATAATCAATACGATAATAAAGTTAAAAATATCAAAGAAATCAACTGAACAATATTTTTATGAAAAGTATCCCGTCAAATGCGCTTAAGAATCAAAGTAATGTTTACATTTCTGGCAAAGGTATTGGAGCTTCCCGACGATAACAGGAAGTATACACTAAAATAAGAAATGAAATTTAAAGCATTTTCATAATCAAAGTAAAACGGTGTAGTAAGCGGAAAGATCAGAAATTCTTCAATAACGAATAACTCTTCTTACAATAATAGCTTCATTTATGTTACACTAACAAAAGAGTCTGTCAACGCGCACTTGGCTACCGTGGCAGATTAGAGCCTAAACCCTTCTTGTTGTGAGGAAAGATCCATGTCCAACAGCGAAACGAAAAAAGTTTTGAAACATCACCACCTCATGGTGATAATGGTGATAGATAGTTGCTCAAGTTACAGCGCGCTTCTGGAAACAAATGTTAGCGGCAACATGTCTAATATAAATGTTTAATCCGCCCTTACACGACCGACTTACCAGATTTAATTACTATATATCCTAAAATGTAACCTAAGTATAATCCCTGCTTATTTCATCTTTCAGGACAGTGTTCTTCTCCTTTATTCAGTTTTAGAGTTGTCTTCCTATGACTAACAGTCGGATTCTGTTTTTCCAGTTATTACAGTCAGTAGATTAGCGGATTTTTTCGTCTTATAATTTAGTTCTGCATCTGGCATCATAGTGAATATTTATGGCTATGTTATGTATACATTAATATTCGTTGTCCCTTTTACATGTGCACCCCTACCCCTATTACCGGAATTTATTTTTACTATGCGAACGTGGTTCGGGCGAAATCGTTTTCTTACCAAAAAGGCCGTTTTTTGTGTGTCTAGTTTTTACGCTTTCTTATAAAAGTAGATATAAGCTTTGTGACTGATGTATGAACAAAAAATATGAATAATAAATGTAAGACAACTTACGATCTAGCAGAGTCGGTGCCGCGGAGGGTCCTAGAAAGAGAATGCGTAGTTTTTAAGTCGTATAACACACGGCTGATTTATTTCCTTATTCATTTGTCGTAAATAATAAATAAATATCTTAGGACACCTTCACACGGACATCTGATTCCAAAGTAAGCAGGGCTCGTGCTATGGTAACCATACGGCTGATAGACAACATAATTAGATCAGTGCATATATTTTTTTTATACACAAAACAAACACTTGTGCTTATCGTACACATATTTGCCCTGGATGGGAACCGAACCCCCGCACGCAGTTAAGAAGTCAGTATCGCTAAATACTGAACCGATGAGCAATTTCGTTTAAGAATGTTACATTTGTTACTCCAAGTATAATGACCTGTATTACAGGTAGTGTTAAAGCTAATTGGACCTTGTTAACATTTTAACGGGGTAATCAAAATAATTAACATGTTGCTTAATTATATTGTGTAAGGATCGTAAATATTAAAATGTAGGTATTATAATATATCGCAAACCATTGTCGACGCCGTGACACGATCGGGTTGTAAAAACCCGCGCGAGCCGCGACGTGCCGACGGCGGCCACATACGTTTTTATTACGTTAAACAGACGCGGGACAGCGCACGTGAATGATGTTTGCCCGATCCCTCCATCAATCCGCTATGCTCTCTGGAAATAAGTTTGCACACATCGATCCCTATATACCTATCTTCGGCAACCCTATCCCGCAGTGTTGCATTAAATTAAAAAAATATTTCAGTTATTACAGTGCTATGTACTTATATAATACATTGAGGTAGAACCATCATCAACATCGATAAAAACATCATTAGTTATTCTGCTCATCTTCGCTTCCAACTAATGCCAGTCACCGCGTATATCGTCGCTCCACTTAGCTGGAGAGGGTCATATGATAAAATAAGAATAAGGATATAGAATAAGGTCGCTTATTTGTCTGAATGCCAAGGTTTGAAGTACGAAGATTTTGTAGATGTAGGCCATTGTTACGTAACAATCATTAAACTCTTATGCGAGCCAAGAAAAAACTTGAATTGATTGTTAAGAACTCTGCCGCGGGTCGCCCGCTGCGTCCCGCAGCCCGCTCCGGACCAACATTGTAAAGTAAGGTCTAGCTGAGTCGGGGGCCACGCCAGCAATCTATACACATATAACTCGCAAAAGTTAACTTGGCTTATAATTCGCAGAAGATAATTCTTCTTCTTAGCGTGTCGATGACAAACACAAAAGCGCCGGATTTGGAGCTGGACTAGGGTTTGTCATCGTGGTGAAAGGATTTGCCGATCAGCGTTGGGATTCGCTGATCGTTGCCCGGGGTGCGCCAGACGTACGATCTCAGTAGGTACGTCGCTCGGGGAGGCTCCTTTCATGAAGATAATTAGCCATCTTGCTTAGGAAGCATTTGATTGATTTTATCACACTTTTTATTTATTTTGGGATAAACCCTGTAACATTTAAGAATAAGGATATCTAAGTTATTATTAGTACTCCAAGTATTGGTGGGCAGGATCAGACCGGACAGATGGCGGGAAGAAAAGCCAGTTTCTCGCAAGCGCCAAGTTGATTTCTGCGTGTTATAAGTTTGAAACCACTGTATACGCTGATCCACGCGGGCTTTACGGTAACTATGACAGAAAACTTTTATATTGGAAATACCAAAAGGTAAATACGCAACAAAGGAATGATCACAGAGCACTTGATACAATGTTATATATTGTCGAGAAATGTTGGTTTTAGCTCACCCTAGGGCATCTTAATCGCTGGAAGTATTTCCACATCACGACAATCTACCCAACACTAGTAGACGTTAGTTCATTTTATTTTATACGTATTATATTACACTTACTATCCTAGTAGTAGCTCGTGGTCTTGTGATCCGTATATGTCTCACTCCTTATTCTTCGGTGGGACATAGAATATAACAGGTTTATCGTGAGAATTTGCTACACTCCTCTGCTTACCACTTTGGGAAATACAAGAGTGAAAGTAAAAAATAAAATAACAAAGTCGTTTGAAATTTAACGCTATATGTAATTTGTGCCCAGCTTATGGCCGTAGGTTCGTTCTCTATTCTATGGTGGGGAGGTAAACGTAAATGGTGAAACGTGGGAGTATCCTATAAAACTCTTTAAGGTTAGAAGCGTGATGTGATGTTTTTGTTATTATCTTTCATCTTCCCACTGTTGGTCATGAATCTCCTCCCAAAAGGTAAAGAATTAAGTCCATTGTCTGCCACACTGGCCAAGTGCGGGTAGACTGTACGCCCCTTTGAAAAAAATATCATGGAGAACTCTAGTCTGTAGGCTTCCACAAGGCAGCAGCAGGCCCAAGCACCACCTACAAACCAGTGCCCGAGGAATGGGATTCTGAATATTACACCATTAATTGTGAGCTGTCACTGCTATGATATTTCCTATAGGTATGTGATATACCTGAGTCAAATATTAATATATCTAAATACGTCAATACGCATCGACATCTTCAATATGGACGTGATACTAACTAAACACGTTAATTAAACAACTAAACGTGACACTAACTAAACACACTTATTAACCCGGGTAACAGTACATATTTAAATTAGCATCTACGATGCCAAAATATCTACTGGTAGTGCTAAATTAACAGCGACCTATTTATGAAGATACTAAATACTAAGTTCGACTAAGTTAATTATGGTAAGTCAGTAGTTCGGGCTAGTTTATTTATAGTTCTCCCGTTAATTATCGTTTGTTAAATGTAGATTCTATCATAGTTTCAGATATTCCGTGTTTTTATGTCTGTTCATATTTACGTTTAAAATTATGTCTCATTGAATCCATGTATGTATACATATGTCGAAAACATATAATGAAAGAATGGCAGATAGCCAAAAAATGTGTACGAGTACATACAATATTAGTGGATGCTGGTGCCATTGGAGACAAAGACTTATCTATCTTGACCAAAACAGTCAAAAGTTTTCTAAGCCGTCGTGCATGTACTCTCTGCCTACGCCTTTAAAGGAACTGGCGTGATGATATGACTATAAGATTGAATCTCACCTCACTACTCAATAAAGCTTACTACTTATGTAGGTACATCTAGATACACTCGTTTGTTGCTTAGTACTTTAATTTGTGTTTCATTATCGTAGCCGCTAAAGTGAAGTACTTACTGAATCAAAAATCAACAAGGAAATCCTCTCTCAGTTCAATTAGTTACGCTCCGTCGGTCCGGAAAACTTGTTTTGATTTACTCAGACATATTTCTTGCTGAATCAACAGCGAACTAATCTGTTTTTAAATACCTCCCGCTCCAACATCCGACGGTCAAGTGTTTTGCTAAAGTTCCCATCCACAAAACGCTTTCAAACTGTAGACAGGTGGGATCGAATTGAGATAGATTGCGTTTCGAATGAAGCTTCGAATAGTTTATAATATTATTTGAACAAAATTGACTGTTTTCGTGCCTAATAAAACCGGTCTTAACCACCACCAATACCATGCCAATATTTTCCTGAAGGGATAGGCAGAGGAGTGTAGTACCTATACATCTAAGTTTCGACTGTTATGTTATCCATCCCATCATGTAAAAGGGCGTATGTCTATTGCTTGCGAACATTCAAACTGTATAAAGATCAAAAATATATTCTTGATGAGTAAATACAAGTAACATGTGAGGTTGCTATTGTGTTAGTAAATAATTCAGTTTGGTATTGTTTAAATGAAACGAGATGTGAGGGTGCTGGTGGTGCACTCAAACCATATTTAATAACGCGCACATTACCGTAATTGTGAGCGGAGCGCGCGGCGACCTGCGCGTTGGCTGCGGACAAATAAAATTAGAAGAAAACCTTGCTTTTATTTTTCATATAGTCGAATTAGCCGCCGCTGCGCCATAGAATTGTGGAACAGTAAAATGTTGTTTACATTGTTTCAATTGAAATTAATTATATTCCAGATCAATGGTTTACGCAATGTCGGCGCGTCCGACCAAAGATTCGGTCAGTTTCGGCCATAAATTCTGCCTTCGGTAGTACATTAAAAATATATACTCGAAAATGTCTTAATTGGCATAATTACAAAATCTCCAACTTTTTGAAATTTTAATTGAAAAAAATTACTAGTTTCCTTTTCTTACTCATTTAACATTTTCTTTATTATTGCCTATTAGATATCCGTCACCGGGATTTTATAAGTGAACGTATCGAAATAATAGGAAGGTAAATCCAGAGTGAATATTCTTTGTAATATTCCCTTCCCGCGCAAATATGGACATCGATAATGTAAGCGGGTGACAAAAATATTAATTTAGCGACACCATTTTAGATTCGTTTATTTTTGTTGGTAGCAATGATGTCGTATGACTGGTTTATTGCAGCTCATGTTTGATTAATTATCACGTAAAATTAAGAATTATTAAAATCCGCTGATATGAAAACTCTTCATTAATATTTCTTTTTAACTTTATGTTTTAATATTCTATTTTTAATATTTTGTTTTATTAGTTTTAGGATGTTGGTGTTACATAGAATTTTTATAGCAAAAAATAATTATAAGCTCGCTCTTGACTACGATCTCACCTGACGGTAAGCGAAATATGACTTAGGATGTGGCACGCTTTTTTAGAAACTGCATATTTATTTCTTTCCTAAACAATTCCAAGTTGTATGAAATGGAATAAAAGAAATATAGAGATCTAGGTAAGTAATATAGCCACTATGATATTATTCAACATCTGTTTGAGTTTTGCTGAAAGGGTTGGTTAGATTGCAATAAATGCCTAACGACGTGGTTGTGCTTAAGGGTCGCCATCCAATAGCTGTAGAGGACTACGCCGTACTTCACGTTACTTCAATGCGGCTGAACGCACGCACGGGTTAATTTTATAATATGCAAGCAAAAAGCTCAAAAAATCCGTCGCTGTCTGTCCAATTTCCAATCTTGCCGATTGATCTGCCGACGATTACCTACTAACAAGTACCTTGACAGGGTCACATCACATGTGATAATGACACACCTATTAGCATTTTATTATTATTATATTTTCGTTCATGGCTGATTCGTTTATCGAGTGATACAAGCGGGACCCAATGGTAGCTCATAGTCTAGATTTGTGCCCGATGTATAGGCCCACCCCTTATTCCATGGAATGTAGAATATAACTAGAAAATCGTTGTAACATATTACACCCCTCTGCCCACTCCAACGAGGAATTATGTACATTGGAATATTGCTGTCGAGAAATTTGCAGATGCGTACATAAACTTGATAATAATCGTGGGCAGCGCCGCCGGAGCGCCGCAATAAGCGAGCCTCTCGCCAAGTGTCTCTTAATTATGACGTCCTATTCTGAATAAATTCCAGCGCGCTATTGGCGCGCCTGCAACTTTTCAATTATACCCTCTACTCATCTGCATTGCGCTCTTCAATATTTAGACAGCGCTTATATAAACAATTATGATATCATGACGCCAGATCAATTACGCGGCAGGCAGACAGCGCTTTAATCGAATAGTTTAAAAAAAATTATATCAACTTCACCAAGACCTATTTATTCCTACGTGGACGACCAAGTTTTCACTTACAAACTTTACCGTCGCATCCGATATAACTGTGCGAATTATTAACAAGACGGGTTGTTTTTAAACTTTGCACGTGCCCCAGCTCCAGACCTGTGACCTTAGCGTTTAGTTTCAATTTAGTTTTGCAATACACACGGTCAAGGAAAATGTTTTTATTAGTTTCTCGGCAATAATTGTAATGTTATTTTTTAAATTAGACTATAAGGTAGAAAGCGAGAAGAAGTAAGAAAAACGGAAAGGAGGGTTAGAGAACGGAACATAAGTAAGAAAGAAAAAAAAAATCAGAAAAAACATTGCAACAACGGCTCGTCAGCAGCATTTAGAGCTTAGACTGAAAATTATTACTTTTATTTATTTACTATGGTCACTTACCGACTTTACACTGATGCTTATTGATTGTGGACAAATAATATAAAAATTTAATATAAAATTATATAAAAGTACTTAGTCAAGCAAAAATATATAAAAGAAATAAAAGAGCAATAACAATTTCATGCTCGATTCTTAAATAAATATATGTAGCGGACACAAATACATTTAGTTACATGCACATACCCGTGAAGGCGTGATGATGAAGAGGGCCCACGTGACGTGCTCCGATCGAACAATCCCAGAGACGTGTCATTACGTCAGCGGGTTGGAGCCGTCGCCGACGCAAATTAGCAATTAGCCGGCAGGCGCTGCACGTGATTAAGGAACAGCTTTCATTTCCTCACCCATCGGCACGCTTTATTGGCGTTCTAACTGCTCCGGGTGAACCGGACCTTAGCGCCTACGTACGGTACTTATTATTAACCAATAGAACGACAAAACAAATGTACAATGCGAATGTCGACGTATGCAAGTACATAAGGAGACCAAGACTTACATATTATGGACATACCTTGACCAAACAAGTGAATCGGCCGATGGAAACGTCGTGTTCGTGACCGAAGTGCGTGTATGAAGTTAGTGATGAACATCGGAACTGTAAGTATGGAGATATATGAAACTCGATGCTATCTGTTTTCCCCTTAAGGGATCTAGCGTAATTATATATTATCGTGTACATGTGTTTTCTCTTATAGTTGCTATAGTCATTATGGGCTTATAAAGAATAATCATAACCAATAAATAATTCTAAACTATAATAACTATAAGTATCTAAATATCTAAGTAACTGTTTGAACGTTTGTGGAAAACAAGGCTCCTTCCAACTCAATTGAATCTTAGAAAATCACGAAAGGGTATCATCCTTAAAATCAAAAAGCCACGGTTACCTCTTTGCCTTTTACATGTAAATGTCACATTCAACGATAATACACCCCATGACGAGCGTAAACTGACAACAATGGGGATTTGTTTTTTATTTTCTTTTGTTGGGGGCTTTTTGGGAGAAAATTTCAATTGGCTGAAGAACTTCGCGTTCGCGCAACGCTCTCCCCGCGATAAACAGCCAATTTGCGCGCCGAGACTACGCGCCTAAGAGACGATGTATATAAAGGGTATTTGCTTAATGAAGTCATTTATCCCCTTCTTCTAATAGAGCAGACTGTTCTCCGCCTTGATCGAATGATATATCGTACTTTCAGTACGCAAATCTTTCATTTCTGAAATTGAAATATTGAGGTCTTTATGTAGGCGTTTATAAACTTGATGTAGGTACTTAATAGCTATATTTAGGGCTGAGCACGACCGCCTCCCGGAGTCTTTATTGTATTTATCAGGCTTACTGCTCCAATCGGGACATGATTCTGTTACCAAATATAAACTATAAGTAGAAATCTATGGCTCTTAGCGGGTTGTTTAATTCATGAAAGCGTAAAGGCTTAAGATCGTCTCTTTTAATTTATACCTATTCATAGCGTAAACACACGGTATATTATTAGATACAATCAATATTATAAATAATATCAAAGTTACGTAAGGTTAAGTAAGTTACCTTCGTTCAATTATAATGTATTTTTATTAAAACGAACCTTTGAACGATATCAACTAACTTAACTTTCATTATGACAGATTAAAAAATAATTGACAGGTAAGCAACACGAGTATGTTCTACATTGTTTATGATATCTTACAACACTATTGTCTCAACTGAAATTTTACAACCTCGTATGTAACAAAAATATTTATAACTTATTTATTGTTAGTTTTATTCAAAATAATATCGCTTTCTTGTGAAATATGTAAAGTTGTTAAGTTTGAATCATTAAAACATGCTTTAAATAATTTGAAATTATGTGATTTTGGTATCTATTAGAAGAAAAATTTGTATAAATTGAAAGGAATGGAACTGAGCACTTGTATTATTAACATATCTGGGATAACGTAGAAGCTATTTATAAAGTTAACATTTACTCTCCAACCATATAGACACCCCCACTTGCGGGATGCACCCACACTCACCCCACCTGTAGCACCGTGGAACTGACTACGTACTTTATATCGAAGTATCTAAGAACCTCTCCCTGCTTCTCACCTAAGCAGTAATAGGACGAAAATAACTTTATTCAATTGTTTACCTTGTACCTACGCACCCTGCCGACCTTCGATCGGCTCGCAGTCAAACGGGCGGTACAATAATAAATATAATGGGGTACATAAACAAGTCATTAAGGTCATTCTATAAGTTAGGATAAATATATTCCCACGGATTTCAACCACGCTTGAATAAGCTAAGGCTATCTCATTAGTTTTTTGACGGAAATGCGGTTAAAAATTAAATATTTTAAAATCGTTCAGTATATTTCTAAAAGTTCTCATTGACACTAATGCTCTCTGCTACCCAGAATAGGGTTTGGCGTGGTGGTTTAATAAAAATCCTTATCACTGATTTTTCGCTGTGGCAATACGGCTTTTTTATATTTGTTGTCCCAAAGTACACCTGTGTTGATGCCGCGTCACCTTGTTGCCGAATCAACCAGTTGTAGTTCCCGCGCTCGCAAACTAACGATCGATAAGAGCTCACCGCCGACCTCCCCTAGTCAATCTCTCGCCGCCCACCACTCCGTGATCTCTACATCTACGGGCTCCTTTGCAATACCTTAGATTGACAATTTCGTTATTACTAGCCAAATATCCGATCACTAGAAAAATGAAATGAAATATGCCAATTTTCGTACAGGCCCGCAGGGCTCTTACCTACAAAATATCAAAAATATACACTGGTTCATTATATATTTTTCCTTAGTCACATTTTTTTCATTTTTTCAATTACCCTGTCAAGTACGAGAACCGTAAGTTTAGTATTCTTTTATTTTCTGAAATTATTAAATATTGCTAAGCTGAAATCGAGTTCAGCTCAGCGATATTTCGCTAAAATAACGCTTTTTCTTGCAAACAATATTTAACACGTATTTCCTTTTAAATTTAGAGACATTATTTATGAACTTTAAATTTAAAACTGTTATAATACAAAAGAACCGTTGCTATCGCTCCGAACTTATGAAAGGTCTACCATTGACTTAGGGCACTTGTATACATATAATGATGGATGAGAAGATTTCAGTTGACGCTGCGGACTAACCTTAGCATCTAAATTTCGTATCTAAGTAAACTGGATTATATTCCACGCAACGATATCATTTTTAATGGTAAAAACGTAACATCACGCCTGTAATCCCCGAAGGGGTAGGCAGAAGAGTGTAATACATTTCATATAATACGTTTCACCAGTTACGTTTAAGTCCCATGAAATAGGCGGTGAGCCTATTACCATACACCGGGCACAATTCCAGACTCCGAGTCACTACTAGAAATTCTAAATAAGGAAAATCCAATAGCACCCGACCCGGGATTTGAACCTAGGACCTCCCGGTCGGCAGTCGCGCTTGCAACCGCTCGACCAACGAGGCAGTCAATATAATATTTATATAGAACATAAATGATAAATGAATAGAAAATGACAAAATGGAGAGTGTATGGTAAATGAAATGAAACATATTTTAATTCAATGATATTTTCATCTATTCTCCTTTTTACATGTTCTTGTATAGTCATTGTAGTTTCTATCTGTACCTAAATTTCCGCGGCCCTAGTAACGAACTCGTAATTGTGTAGGTTTAATGTTGCGGATATGGATATACATGGCTCCGCCCGCCCTTTGTAAAGCCTACCCACATCCCCGGTTAGTGGAAATTTCTGACGTTATAATATAATCCGCGGACAAAGTTGGTAGTAGCGCCGTAACTGCCCGCCCGGCCAGCGCCGCGCGGCCTCGCGTGGTTATTTTATGCATACATTGTACCGCTTTGTATTCAAACACACAATGTTACATTACGTTACATAAGATCATGGACGCTCACAACACTATCAACGAACTTAATACAATTACCTATGATATTTATATTAGGACGGAGACTAATTAATGCCGTCTAAACTGGTTCACCATATTGCAGATATTACTATTTAGCAATATAAACTATAAATTTGTACTTACTTTCGGCATTCCTAAGAATTCAATTTGTTTTTTGTAAAATTATTGTTTATTTACTTACACACTCCATCTTCATATTCTTTTAGGGATCGTGTTCTCACTCTTACCTTGTTAGTGATGAAATGTTTTTCATTTAATAGGGATCGGGAGAATTAATTCTGAGCACGAAAGAGTGGGAAGCTCGAGTAAAGTTTCTGAGTTTGCCGCGGCCTGATTTCGAAATTTGAGTGTTTGAGTTGAGAGTTCGTGTGCCCTTTGGGAGTTAATATCAGTCACTGCAAAATTTACCTATTTACAACTCGAGACCACAAAAACGAATTTAACAGTGACATACACACATACATATTATTAAACCTATTTTCAATAGGGGTAGGCAAAGACTAAGGATTTCCACTTGCTACGATCCAGAAACACTAAACAACTAGCTAGACATACAATATTTGCGATATTAAATCGCAAATATTGTATGTCAATAAATATCATTGTGTTCAGTAATTAGTAAGTTGTAATAATTTAGCTTTCAGGAAAGGGGGAAAAATGAAACATTAGTTTTATCCTAATCGTCGTCCCGAACATACTATATTACCCAATAATAGTTACTACTGTATAACTATAGTAAACATGATCTGTATTAAAATCTATGAACAATTTACTGACGGACGTATACAACGGGTACTAATAGTATTAGAAATATTGAGTGATGCGGCTAAGAAGGGAGAGTCGAAGGAAGAGTCATAAAAACATTTTCGGCCGCTTCACCTTTCCTTTAAAGGTACCTCATTATCGACATCTGCTATAGAAGTCGTTAGTTGGTATCTGTTCCTCTTAAAGACACAGTTGACGCTTTTTCTTTTAAGTTACCTCATTGGGAGGGGGTGTGAGGGTACCATCTAAGAAGTTTGAAGAAATACGCGTCCACGCTTGTTAGATAGTCTACTGGTATAGAATTCAGCGTTCTATTTCGAGGATTCTGGATTCACATACTGACATGTACCAAAGGAAAATGCGTTTAAATATAACATAACAGTTGCTGTGGATAGATAGATCTATAGATGTAGATGAATATGAAGGATAGCATTGTCGAGAAATCTGAGCACCTTAGAGTGCTACATAATGTTCTCTAAGATGTATGAAGGCGGCCAACCGCATTTGGCTAGTATCGTAGATTATGAACTTAAACCTTCTCATTCTGAGACCTCTGAAGAATCCTGCGCGACAATGGAACGATAAAAGGGTTGACGATGATAATGAGCGGTAGATGATGGCCACGGACTTGCTGCAGTCAACTCACGGGTAGGTAAAGGTGTGTACGTTAGCGTCCGGTGGGCGCATCGGCCAGGTGAGAGGTAACGAAATAATGATCTGGAGCAAGCTATCGATCGCGCGCCGACCGCTGCCAACCACAACTAGTATAGGTACTATAATATGCTTACTTTGCCCAAATTGCACTATGCCACAATAACATCATATCTTGTACGTTGTATAATGTCTGTACCGCTAATTAGAAAATCATAAGGTCGCTAATTAGAAACTCATAGTCACACATCCCACAAACACACTGATGTACAAATACCCACACAATCATAGTTAAGAAGTAGACAGAAATATTGTAGATATAATAAGTATTTAGTTGATGAATAGGCTTAAATCGTTTGGATTTTTTTTTACTACAGGCGATTTGTGCTAAGAGCATTGGCCACTTACTAATGTGAAATTATTTTTAAAACACCGAATTCATTGTTATTATTATCAAAACTAATACATAAATAATAGTTACAATAAGTAAAATTTATGGCCAATCAAAAGCTATTCGTAGTTTCAATAAACAGGTACTGTGGCGTTGAATAATTTTATTATAAATTTAAAATACGTAAAATTGCCCTCGTAAAACTCTGAGCAATTACTCAACGAAACAGTAACTAATTGGTAGTTTTCCAACTGATTAGACATTCCGAATTTTAGTATTTTATAACTTGTCTAAAGCTGCATACATGTGTATGTGTCTAATTCGGACGTTAATAAAAATTTCCATCTATACAAGAAACAAAAGAATACGTTGATCCTTCAGGCAATTTACCTTGCTCTTTTGCTACAGCCGCATTAATAAAGACTCGTTCATGGAAAGTTCCCGCGCAATGGTAATAAGCGACATTTCTCTGGCATATGGTAAAATTGATAGATATTAAAAATCGTTATTAATACTTTATTTATGCATCAAATATATGTGTAACCTAGCCATATAATTAATATTTAAAGCAAAAAATATCAGTAAGTACTTAATAAATAGATAACTGAAAGAATTAGAATATACTTATTAAATTTTATTTGAATATAGTTCGTGATGTCAACAATATTCAAAGAACTTAAATCTAGAATGGTAATTCCAAAAAAAGTAGGTAAATTATTAAAAAGAAAAATTATTATTTGAAATAATACGCATCCAATTTTAATATTTACTTAATGTGAATAAATGTATTACCAGTAACGTTAATTTCGATCATGAATCGGAAGTACGACAGTTTTCTTAATGGAAAATGTCTTACCGTCACGATCCATCCATATATTTCACTTTTCATTTTCATTGTTATATTTAACTATGCAACACAATTGATATATCCAACAATGAGTCTAGAAATGTATTTTTAATTTACTTGGTGTTGAACCTCGCATGTTATTTAAATATTATTTCTTCACGAAATGATGACAGTTTAATTAACTTTACATAAATATACAATGTAGTAGAATATTACAAAATGTCATCTAAAGTTAATTTTTACTAGGCAGACAAATTACCTACCATTGTGAATTAGCAGCAGAATGTAAAAAACTGAATATAAGTAAAATTGTGCAAATTGATGTGTTAAATGTAAAATAGTTTTTCTTTCACCTTGGCAATTATCAAACAATTTAAGCTTACATCATTTACACTTTGAAATAATATTGATGGCACTGTCGGTAATTAAAAACGATAATATTATTTTTTTAATTCGTAGACCACAGAATTTAAAAATTCGTTATTTCCACATAAACACGTTTTAATGCAATAGCTGTCAATATGTTGTGTAACAGACACGAATAACATTACTTGTTAAATACAAAAACACAGTATTTCGAAAACGCTATTATATCTTTGTATTTGGTTAACAAATAAATTAAGCGCATTCTTCTATTATTTTGCAGACTGATCAATATTTGTTGAGTTATTTTGAATTAACTAATGTAGTTTCATGTCATCACATGAGTTTGAAAACATTGGTACGAATTACGATACGGTACGATTTGAAAATTCGATAGTGACGCAAACGTTGAAGAAGAATATTACGAAGCGGCGAGGTGGCGCTGTACTCGCGCATGCGTCGTCGTCTATAGATGTCGTCACTGAAAGCAAAACCAACCATAGACAAATTTTTCGTAATTTAACATAATCTGCTTTTTGTTTGTAGGTTATGTTTTAGTCGTCAATTGTCAAAATTTATGTTAAGACTTTTCTTGGAATATTCGGCTATGCAGGAAGGTGGCACCAGTATTTCGTACAGTTCTCCGTACAAATGATACGTAGCTATCGATCAGCGGTTCTTATATAAGTGTGTTTAATTTTTCATGGATGACCGTGTAGTTCCTCGGAAGTGTTACTTGACATTGAGTTTAGATGTGAATTCAAATGTAGACACGTACATTTCTTTACCTAAGTACATGATATAAAATCTTATTGCTTTTCCACTCAGTAGTTTGTGGAAAGTAGATTAACGCCCGCTCTAAAGTTAAACGGTGACATGTCGAACCAAGTATTGAAGCTTTACAACGCGGTTGTGGACGATGTCATAGCAGGAGTGCGCGACTGCTTCCTGGACGATGGAGTAGACGAACTAGTTCTTCAAGAATTAAAACAGTTATGGAAATCGAAGCTGGCCGCCAGCGGCGCAATGGACCCACCAGAGCCCGTCATGGCACCTCCTCCAGTTATTCAAAATTTCCAAAAAGCCAACGGAGGCAACATCATATCAAAAAGAACTGAAACACATATGGCGTCACAGGGCTCGAGTCAACAGAGCACGGTAGACCACGGCCCACCGGCCAATAACATGGCAGGAGCACACCCACACCACGTTCTTAACCCAAATAACAAGGTACCTGTACAGTTGACACTGCCTGCACAACCAGGGGTACCGGGCTCACAGCCCCGGTCCTTTACCATTCAAATACCTGCATCAGCTCTTAATGGCAACAAATTACATCAGGTCTTGACGGGTCCAATCATTAATGCAACCATTAGTTTGCCACAACCCCTTGCTGCAACACTTTTACAGCAACACATTAATTCTGCATTAGCAGGACAGCAAAATGAATTTGACGGTGGTGGGGGTGGTCAGAGTGGAACAGCTCCTTTCTCTCTGGATGGAGCACTAGACTCATCAGATGATGAGGGCTCCAATGTTGGAGATGGATCTGATGATGCTGCTGGGGATGATGATGAGGATGAGGAGTCACCCGAGGAGAGGGCTGAGGAGGAAGAAGAAGAACGAGATGAAAGTGGAGGTGCTGAGGAGGAGCCTCTCAATTCTGGAGATGATGTTTCTGATGAGGAGCCTGGTGATATGTTTGACACTGATAATGTAGTGGTTTGTCAATATGACAAAATTACCCGCAGCCGTAACAAGTGGAAGTTTTATCTTAAGGATGGTATAATGAATTTAGCAGGAAAAGATTATGTGTTCCAGAAAGCAAATGGTGATGCCGAGTGGTGAGAGTGCCACGGAGCAATGAATGTGACTGACAAATGTTTGTAATATTAACTTTGGTGTATTGTATCTTGGGTGGTAGAAAGCAAAAACAAAAAAAGTATGCAAAAGACAAGCAATCATTATCTTATAAATCAGTGCTTGTAAATGACTGTAACCAGTTTTTTATTATTAACATCAATATTCTTACATTGCTTAGCCAAATGCTTAAATGTGATTAATAAAATTATGTGATTGCCGAGAATTATTTTCTTGTTGTGTAAACATGGTTGTTTATGAATGTAATTCAGAGGTTGAAAATTTGGAAATGAGATGATAATTATAGAAATACATTCTTTGCAAGAGATCCTATGGTGAGAAGGAATGTGAATATGCACTCTTTTCAATGTTTACCATAGTCTCTCCATATGCTCATGGATATCACACATTGCTGTGTTACCAGATGATAATTCTTAACAAATCTGAAATATCTATACAAAATATTAATTAAAAAATGTTTTATATTTGCATTTAAATTCATTGTATTACTCATTTATCATCAAATGGTTATTTATTATTTCAGTCAGATGTTGCCACAATTTTGTAGTATTGTGGTTTGCTCATGATAATTGTAAGGTATACTGGACTTGCTTGATGATGGTTTAATCTCTTCTGTCACCTGTCAAAAAGAACTGTTCCATGTTCTATCTTGCTTCTGTTAGCTAGTTTAGCTTCACTACAGTTATAATGAAATTTAATGTTGGAAATCAAATTAACCAAATCAGATGTGCAACATTTGTGCCATATAATGGATTTACTCATACAAATACTATAATGCGAGAAATAAGTTCATGCTTGTCATTATATCTTCTCTCCTAATTAAATGTATACTTAGTGAAGCTAAGATGGCGATGGACTGAATGTATATGGTAGTTTGTATGTATATGTATAAAGATATACATTTATACCATTTCTACCGTGTAACCAATTTATAAGATAACATTTAGTTTAACATAGGGCGATGGAGGTGGATTTTCTTAATTGTAAGATTTTTGTAAAGTATATGTCTAAAATATTGGTAATGTTAACGACACAAATTGTTTCGAAAACTGCAATGTGCACAAAGCCAACATGTGCCCGCAGTATGCAACATTGTCACCTAAGTTATTTAATATTGTGATATGGCTAGTATATCTATGTACCTATTACTTGAAAACAAAAGCACCAGTATCGAAATCTGTTATAAATTTATGTTTACATAGGTATTGATTTGATTTGAAAGTGAGTTCTATCTTTTAAGTTACTTCGCTGATTGTGTAATTATACTAGGATTTGTTTTAATCTCAAACATTAAGAAGTTTGACGAATATGGTAATTATAATAAAATATGTTACAACATGCTGCTCTTTTTTAATTTATACCTCCAAAAGTTATAACATACTCAGTGAACACTCATTGGCACTGATTGACAAATCTGTAGAGAAGGCCACTAAGATATATTTGTATAACATGATGTGTGTGAAGTAGTTTTGTATCTACAGTGTATATTAAACATGTGTTTACATAAGTTACCTCTGTGTGTGTACAGTATATGGTCTGAGCTAAATAAAACTGCTTCAAAGTTTCATGCATTTGCTCCTTTTATTCTTAAAATGTCAAGTTTAAACCACTCTTTTAGGATCATTGAGCTCATGATATAACATGTAAATACATATATGCTACTGTTGCTATCTGATGGTAAAAGATTACTCTATAGATGTATTTTCTATGTATTTATCTATGTAAACACAATAAAAAAAACAATAAATAAGAAGTAAGTTAAAAGTAATTAGGTTTTGTTTAATGTCAGTATTTTGGATTAACCCAGCAGTTAATGCTGTACTATCTTGTAGGGCCACTTTAAAGCTCCAGGTGTATCAGTCTCATTTTTTTAGTGCTACAGGGGTGTATAACAAATACTGACTTGTACACTGTTATAGAAAATCCAGCATAATAAATAGTGACCTGTACACAGTTATAGAAAACCCTGCAAATTAAATCTTTCATGACAACCAAATACACACAGATACTTTTTTCATAAATATACCGAATTGTAGTGCCAACATCTAATATTGTAGATAAAAGTACTTCCAGCAATACTGGCCAGCAGTGCTGGTACTTTACTGCATAACGACTGACCCGTTAGTTCAATGGTTAGTGAATCTATTGAACAAGAAGTTTGGGGTTCCTTTCCCACCCAAGACAAATATTTGTGTGATGAGTACAGTTGTTAATTCTGTTTGGGTGTAAAAAACTTATCAATGTAAGTATATACACATAACATCATGCCTGTATTTGCCCGAAAGGGTAGGCAGAAAAGTGTAGTATATTTCCTCGACTCCCCTGTAAGTCTCACCATAGAATGGGCGTAACTCTGGACGTAAACCAGGCGATCAACAATTTAATAGGTAATTATAATAATATCACAGATACAACACAATCCTCTGAAAACTTCATTAGCACGAAAACAAACAGTATTCTCAGACGTAGGCACTGAAACATTGACGATTAGCTTTTCCATTAAACATCAAAGGCCGCGGCCTTCAGTTATGGTTCCGCGTACTGTGCCGCTTTATCCACTGTGGTATTCGTTCTCGCGCTGCTTAACATATTATAATGAGTAATCTTATAATTTAAAGACATGAGTGGAAGAAGGTGATATTATGTAACTACTTTTCAGTTTTATTTACTTTATAACATAAGAAATGAATGTATTACCTACATCAATTAACATCAAATCAGCAAATACCTAACAGTGGACGTAAAGCAGAGAATTTTTTAGTTAATTTGTTTTGAACCTTGAGTAGAGTTGTTTACCTTTTGTTCTACCCAAAACTTAGATCAACAACTATACCGGATCACAGTAAACTTATGTGTTTAAGTATAACGTTTTAGTGTAACATCATCATTAACATCATCATCATCAACCTACTTCCGTCCACTGCTGGACATAGGCCTCTCCAATGGCACGCCACTGAACTCGATCTCCAGCTCTTCGCATCCAGCCACTGCCAGCCACTTTGCGTGTATCGTCACTCGTCCTACGCTACGTTTGCCGAGTCGCGGTCTCCACTCCAGAA
>DWME01001891.1:0-22761 GCA_018244795.1 Parelbella ahira ahira
TAAAACTTTACCATTACCTAGTAACAAGTTCGCGTCAGTAACGGTAAGAGGTCCCCCTTTCCTATAACAAGCCGGTCCGGGATCCGCGCCGGCCGACTCCGGCCCGGTCACGAACAGGCCGGACCGGAAAAACAGCATCGAACCGCCCCCAGCAGCAACCGTGTTTATATCTGTAAACATAACAATATTTTAGTATTCAGAGAGTGGAGTGAAGAGAGTAGACTGGACAGAATAAATTTAGAGGCAGTACAGTAGAGAGAGAATGAATTGTTATGGAGTCGACATCGGAATTATTGTATATTGTACCATATTCCAACGATGAAATTTTATTGATTTTCCAAATAGCCATAGTTAAACGTTTCAACTGTTTTTTACAAACTTTCGAGGTTACAGTAAACAGGACAGAACTGATTCAAACCAGCGATTCTCTCGCTCTAAACTAGGTGACCATTAATTTATAAAAAGGAAATAACAAGAGAGATATAGAGTGAATGACTACAGTCAGTGAATGAATGGAGTGAATATTTCAATACAGTATGTACCTAACTGAGGTGCTTGTATTGTGACTCCAGCGGTGGTGGCCTCGTGCACGTGCTCCAACGAGCCCGCGTACCGAGATACGTCTGTCGACGTGCCACCCATGTCAAATCCTGAGAAATCAACAAAATTATTGACATATGTATACTAACAAAATTAGATGCTTGATGGTTGCAATAAAGTCATATGATTACTATTACATCACGTCAAGTCCTTTACACGTTAAGCAGAGAAAGTATTTAACAACAGAGTGGGTACTAGTAGAGTTTTTATACCACTCACCTATGACGGGTAAATTAGTGTATTTTTCGTAAGACGTGAAGGCGTACCCAACCACTCCTCCCGCTGGGCCCGATAATATCGCTCTTGATCCATTAAACCTTAAAGGTTAAAGTAAAAAACGGAAAATTGTAAAAAAATAACATTAATATGAATTTTGAATACGTAAGTAAAAGTAAAATTTAAAATTAAAACGTTACATTACGTAAAAAGTAAATTTTTTTTGAAAATTTGAAACAATCAAAAGCATCAAATAGTACTATAATATGAGTGTAATTTTATACTCACAGATCCATGGGCGTTAAACCTCCATCAGACTGCATGAACAGCACGTTAGAACCCTTCAGCCTCTCGGTGAATCCGCTGGCAAAACCCTTTAC
The DNA here is from genome assembly GCA_018244795.1 of Parelbella ahira ahira. Classification (NCBI taxonomy): domain Eukaryota; kingdom Metazoa; phylum Arthropoda; class Insecta; order Lepidoptera; family Hesperiidae; genus Parelbella; species Parelbella ahira. The sequence continues at coordinate 1,197 of DWME01001891.1, forward strand.
ATAATCCTTTATATGAGGCGTGAGGTAAGCATCGGCAGACGCCGTGAAACCCCGCGGCACGATACGTATCATTGACATCACCGAGTGAGACAGCGATACTTGTTTGAAGCCTGTTAGAAAGAGATAAGTATATATTTCTAAGTCTATACCAACGAACGCTGTAAATCGCAACTGATGTTTACAGTTTAAGAAAAAAGATAGTCGTGATACTCAAATAAAGATAAAAATAATAAAAACGAATGGTAACAATGGTGCATGTAAAATTTGCATCGTTACATTTATTTGTTTGTTTGTTTGTTTGTTTTCATTGACATGCAATATTGTTACATTTGTGTCTACATATTTTTTCAAAAAAAACCTTCCTTAAACAATCATCTCTATCTACTACAGTAAACATTTTTTTATTTTGATTTTAAGGACAGGTTATATACCTAAATCAGCAGCTATCTTCCCTATTCTCAACTCATGGTCATGGAATGTATAGCTATGTGCAAGCACAACAGCAATACTCTCTATGCCCTTCTCCTTCAGCTTCATTAAATCTCTTCTAACTTCCTCTTCATTCAGGTCCTTAGTTACCAACATTTTCTGGCCTGTCGTTCCAAATACTTCCTTCCAGTATACTTTCGATTTGTCAATTTGACAGCGGTCTTCTAACGCTGGTATCACTCTGCAGTCCACTTCAACGACATCTTTATAGAGAACACCTGGTCGTTTGATGTCCTATGAACATATGGGGAAAGTTACGATTATAATTATGAGATTTATAAATAGGGTGTACTGATATGTGTTAGGTGCTGCTTTCTTTGTATAAAAATTGTAACGAAACTGAAACTTACCAGTTCAAATATGTGAGGTCTAGCTTGATTGCCAATATAGAGTAAGTCCCTAAAACCCTTATTTATAAGTAGTGCCATATTGGCGCCTTTACGTTCTAGCAAAGCGTTTGTCGCTACAGTAGTCCCCATTCTTATCGATTCTATAAGAGAAGATTTCACTTTGCCATCCTTGTCTAGAGCTTCACCTGTTTCCTGTAATCATCATCATTATCAGCCCGTTATGGCCCACTGCTCAACAAAGACCTCTATTTGAGCTCAGTGTTGTGCTATAGGTTTCCTGTAAGACATGTATTTCAGATGTTTTCATTTCATATTGCTTTGAAGTAAGGATAAAAATAGTAGTAACATTAGTAACAGCTTTTTACTGATAATCACATAAAGTGCTGTTTCATGCCAATTCACAATTTGAAATTGAATGAGTTCTGTTATCAAGAGTTGCATGTCCATATATTATATACACAAGGGTATGATGACAAATTTAAAAAAAAAAATGGACTATATAGATTACCCAAACATGGTAATATAGCTGCACATTACATAAATATTATATGTGTATAATATACATCAAATTATATACAATAATTCATACAAATATACAGAAATGTTTTATGAAAATACCATAAATATGTCCTCAAAATTTCTAGAAATAAATTGTGGTTTCTGCTTAAAACAAAGTATTGTTATGTTTCTTGCTCTTTCATTTCTTACCTCCTGCAAGATCCTTCTGATACCTTCTCTGGGTGCATCATCGTAGTTCTGAGGGTCTACTGACAACAGTTTCATGACCCTAATCTTACCATTGGGACACCGTGCAAACACATCTGTGAATGTGCCTCCACGATCTATAGCAAATTGGAAGCCTTTTGGGGGTGGCATTATTGTCTGTGAAGATGTAAGTTATAAATGATCAATATTATAAATTTACTGACATAAATGACAAAAGCATGATAAAACTATGTGAAAACTGTGACCTTCCCCTTGGACCACAGTGAAGTGTAGACACATTTTCTGTGTATAATCAGTGTTAATCATTATTAAATTCAAGCATTCTGCACCTTAAATATTTATCAAAATAATACGAGTGCATAACTGCACTGGAGTTGCTGTTGGTGAAAATTCACCTAATCTAAGCACCACCTCCTGATTCCCAGTCCTTTATCTAGATGCAAATCAATTTGCTATCAATTATCAAATCCCACCCAACTGTTGCATCATAGTACAATCTACACCCCATCAGTCATCCCGAAAAACGTATATGAGTTAAGTATATAATCATATAATAGCATAATAGTGATTGGTATGTAATTATTAAGGACAACAAAAAATTTAGTTTATTAACAAAAATCAATGTTTATATCAATGCTTGAATGACATATATTTACAAATTAATTTGAATGACATATATTTACAAATTACTAACATAACATTACAACTTTAATCAAAGTTATTTGATTGTTGGTAGTTCGGATAATCGTAAATCCTGATAATTGAGGGCCGGACAATCGAGTTCCTACTGTACATGAGCACAATATTAAAAAATATTCAGAACAGGTATTAACTAGTTAGTTCATCGCTTACATTACTTATTTCCATGTAGGTAGATTTACCAGCAAAAATGTATGAAGAAAAAATCACTCTTTAGATACACATAATCGACCCATTTGTCATTCCACTGTTGGAATATGGGTCTCCTCTCATTTTTGAGAGGGTTAAGGCCATACTCTTTAGGTACACTATGCATGAACTTTCTTGAATTTAACTGGCAGGCAAACGCACCACCTAATGGTAAGTAGCATCATACACATTTAAATTGCCAGATGAAGTTACCAAGGTGACAGTTTGGAAGAAAAAATTTTTAGATCTTGATTAAAAATTTCTTATTAATGTAGCATCCATAAATAGATAATATAATTACTAAATGATCGCTGATAAGAAATGAATGAACAAACAAATATTACTATCAGATAATTATCTTACTACAATAGATGTGTTTGTTATAAGACATTTATTAAGGTGATAAAATTGTTAATTTAAAGTAAAGAACTCTGTAGATGGAATAGAGATGATAATCGCTTGTTTCGCAATAAGTAAACTGTTTACATCGATTAACTTTTTCTTATAGGCAAATTATTGGACAAATTACTAGACATTACAGCTTGAATTGATATATTAGACATGTACTAACCTTTTCTCCCAAGTCAACGGTAAAAAATATATTTTTTTAAATTTAATGATGATCAACTCAACTCTCTGAAAGCAGCTACCAAAATGCTGCGATAGGTAGTTTGTTATTGACATTGTCTGTAACTTCAGTCAAAATTATTTATGTTCGTTTGACACTTGTCAAACAGTAACCTACAAGCAGTTAATAGTAATAACAAAACATAATTTATTTCTCGTTTACCACTTTTTTTATCTTATTGAAACAAATGTCAGTTAGCCATGATTAAATTTAAATTATTCGGCCATTAAACTGTATTAATATATACTAAACAAACTTATTTGAAATAATATTTATGAACGTGTCTCTAAAACAACCTAACATAAATGTCAATGCTATGACAACATGACAAAATATCACAATTCAATTCTCGAACAGAATTGATTTAAATGAATGTTGTTTCGGTGTTATCTCACAATTAAAAGATTTGTATCATTAGGCAAGTACACAAAAAGAATGGGACGTAATAATCGCAATGTAAATAAGTTTGCGCAAAGGAAGCGGGATAAAAAGGCACAGGTATTTTGAATAAACAAAGCGGCAAAGTTTCATCTAAATTTTATGATATTTATTTATTTTTACTCATGTTCCAGGAAACAAATCCAAGAGAAAAACCTGATGGTGATATACGTAAGTCCTACGTAGACATCGTAAGGGAAAATGCAGTTTTTGAACAGTATTATAAGGTATCGTATATTTCCTATATTTGTAGGTTAAACATTTGTGCCATGCTTAATTAATGAAACAAAACTTTGTCAATAAGTATACGGGGACACTCTGAAAAAACAAACAGAAATATATCAGTAACTGCATTCTCACTTCAAGAGTATTATTTTGATATGTCAATAATATTGATAACTTATTAAACCATATTATTTTTTTTCTTAAATAATGTTTAGTTAACCCTTCTATCCGTTTTGCTCATATTATTCAATAAACAAGAATAACCTGTTAATACTTCAATGCCTTTTTGAGTCCTGTTAATATATTTGCAATAAATTTTGTTCATTGTTCTAGGCCCAGAAGATCTGCCCGGAGGAAGAATGGCCAGAATTCATGGCAACTCTTAAAGAAAACCTTCCCACTGCATTTAGAATAACTGGTTCAAAGAGTGAAACAGAAGCATTACTACAAATAGTAAAGGGGCAATATTTTACTGAGATACTGAACCTGAAGATAAAGGTTGAAGACAAAGAGGAAGAGGAAATCAAACCTATTAATTTGCCTTGGTAAGTCCCATTAGTAAGAGTAGTGATAGCTTATTAGTTAAGAATTCAGTCTCTCACTCCAGGGGTGCTGGGTTCAAATCCATGGCACACACCTCTTTATAAAAAGTGTGTTTTAAGTTTAAATATCACTTGCTAATTGTGAAGGAAAACATTGTGAGGAAACCTGCACACTTTAGAATTTACAAAAAAAAATATTTTCTTAGGTGTGTGAAGTTTGCCAACCCGCACTTGGTCAGTGTGGCAGACTATGGCCTTAACCCTCTCAAAATGAGAGGAGACCCATATTCCAACAGTGGAATGACAAATGGGTTGATTATTATTTATTATTATTATTATAAGTCCCATGGACAATATGATAGCATTAGAAAAAAAATCATAGCTAAATAAGTAATTGTGGTGACATTAAGTGTAGAGAAACATATTATTCTCTAACAGAAAACATTGATCATAACTTGACAGTAAATTATCAAAGCATTTCCTTATAATTACTAAATTCCCAAACAATATTCAAACTTTTCATAAAAATTAAGTTCAGCATTAGAACTATAAAAATTAGGTTTGGTGAAATTAAACTCTATTAATAAATTTTATCACTTAATTGTTCAAAACATAAATATGTATAATTGACTGCCTTGTTGGTCAAGTGTTGGTTAATTTATGTCTTTATACAATATTTAGGTATCCAGGAGGTCTAGCGTGGCAGTTACGTTTCTCACGCATGGATATCCGGCGCAATGAAACTCTGTATAAACTTCACAATTTCCTCACTGCCGAGACAGCCGCCGGAGGGGTGTCGCGGCAGGAGGCAGTGTCTATGATACCACCTGTTGTGCTACAAGTTGAACCACATCACAAGGTAAGAGAGTGAATAGTAAATTTATAATATTGCTGTATCAATTAGGTAACTGTTAAATCATAAAAGATATACACATATCTTCTAGATTAAGAAAGATTTGAAAGAATATTTGTCTATGGTTCATCTTTATTAGTATCACCATAATGTCTATGGTAGGTACCATTAAGAAAAATATTCGTTTTGATTTTATGTTTTTAAAATGTTTGGTAAATAACATGGCAAGACAAAATAAATTATAGAATACATAAAAAAAAAATAGTAATAATATTTCATAAGTTTCGTTTCATCTTTAACTGTTGCATGTTTATAGAGAATTTAAAATATGAGTGTTATTCACTTGTTCAACTCCATTCCAGGTATTGGACATGTGTGCAGCTCCTGGATCGAAAACAGCTCAGCTTCTAGAATTTCTGCATGCAGATGAGGATAAAATGCCTACAGGTGAGTGTTCCGGAAAGTTCTCAAAATGAAATTTGCAAATTGTTGAATTAACCAATGTTTTGTTACAGGGTAAGTATATTAGAAAAATCTATTTTGTTCATAAAATAGATTTTCTTTCGCAAAACAAACTACCCAACACCCAGAGTATATACAGGTTCTAATTCATTCTAAATAGCTTATTATATCCAGGCTTTGTGCTCGCAAACGACGTGGACAACAGCCGCTGCTACATGCTGGTGCACCAGGCCAAGCGGCTCAACTCTCCCTGCATCCTCATAACCAACCACGACGCGGCCGTCATGCCTTCACTTGTGGTCACTGATGATCAGGTACCCGTAGACAAATACAATGTGAATTAATAATTGTTAAACGTTTTGTGACTAATTATCTACTTTCTTAAATATCTACCGGCTTAACCTACGTATGGTTTTTTCGGGACAACCCGACTCGTTCTGGACTTTGGTCCTTGAGTAGCTCCGGCCAGTTGCAGCTCGGTCGGACGCTGCCAATACATATTTAATCATTAGTCGTTAATCATAACGTATAAAATTCACGGCGATAAATTAGTGTATAATTACATTAATCAATATGTAGTCGAATATGAAATAATGTTTCAGAATCCCGAATCAACAAAACTGCTCAAATTTGACAGGGTGCTCTGCGACGTGCCGTGCTCGGGGGACGCCACCATGAGGAAAAATCCGGACATTTGGTTGAAGTGGTCGACCGGGAACGGAAATAATTTACATGGGTCTGTTATTTTTTCTTACTAAACTGTCAATTTATCGGCAAATGGTGAATGTACCGTATTGTTGCAATTGAAACACTTTTCGGATGATCGATGATTAATTAAATGTTTAATTATTATTTAACATTATACATCATACACACACAGAGGGTTCATAGAGTGGAGGGACCATAGACAAACAATATATAAACTAAAATACATTCATTACTTTAACAATGATTGTAGAAAAAGAACAGAGCAAATGAAAGAGAATAGTGTACTCTTGTATACCCTTTTTCTGATGTTCTTCGTTTTCAATTTTATCCGTAAAGAATTTTGATTGTCCTTCCCTAGGGTGCAATACCGCGTCCTTCGCCGTGGCTGTGAACAGCTGGCTGTCGGCGGCAGGCTGGTCTACTCAACCTGCTCCTTCAACCCAGTGGAGAACGAGGCGGTAGTGCACAGGATGTTAAAAGACTCTGACGGTGCCACGAAACTGGTTGACATTGGGGATATGTTGCCTGGACTGAAATTTAAAAAAGGTATACTTGTTTCGTAGAGAAAAGCTATATAGATGTTGTATAAAATAAATAATTGAAAACATTTGGATTTAATGTTTATAAAGATTTTTTCTCTACAAGCGGGACTGCCGATCGGAAGGTCTTGCGTTCAAATCCCGGGTCCAGTACTATTGGATTTTTCTAACTTTGAATTTCTAGTAGTGACTCGGAGTCTGGATCTGTGCCCGGTGTGTGGCAATAGGATCACCACCGACTCCATGGGACATAAACGTAACTGGTGAAACGTATGAGTGTACTACACATCTCTGCCTACCCCTTCGGGATTACAGGCGTAATGTTACTTTGTTACGTTTTCATCTTAAATAAATGTAAAGATGGGTTAATTGACTAGTTGGTATGTCTTTAATAAATGCCGTAATACTTGGTCTACATTCAATAAAGTTTGCTTCTATTCTGTGGAGTATGAAAGTAATGATGAAACATTGATTATCCCCTCGGTTTTTTTTGTATGGGTATACATTTTCGTTTCTCTTAACGGTTGTAGTATGTGTGTGATTATAAAATAGTCTATAAAACTGATTTTCAATATATTTTAAGGCTTATCATATTGGCAGCCTGCTTCAAAAGACATGATGTTCTATGAGAAGTTTGAAGATGTGCCAGAGAAGTGGCAAACTGTGGTCCGGCCACAGATGTTCCCGCCCAAACCAGAAGATCTTGACAAATATAACTTGGACAAATGGTTAGTAATACATCATTATTACATGAAGCCAACTAATTGACTGCCTTGTTATTTTAAATGCTAGTGACTTAAAGAACATTTATATAGATATTTACAAAATTAAACCTTTCTTTATTATGTCTGTTAATGAAATTATTTTTTCAGCATAAGAGTGCTTCCACATCATCAAGACACTGGCGGATTTTTCGTGGCCTTATTCGAGAAGACTGATCTGTTGCCATGGGAGAAAAAGCCTAAAGAAGAATCCATTGAAGAACCAAAAACGAGCGAAGAGAAAAAGATAGAGAAGAAAGAACCACCATCAAAGAGAAGAAGAATGGGCGGTTATAAGGAAGATCCGTTTGTGTTCTTCTCAGACGAGACCGAAGATGTTTATCCTTCTATTAAGGAATTCTATGATTTAAATTCTGATTTTGATGTCAGGTGCCTCCTAACCAGATGCTATGTAGGAAAAAAGAAGAATATATATCTTGTATCACCAGCGGTCAGAGATGTTGTACAGAACAACGAGGCAAATATCAAGATTATCAATACGGGAGTGAAAACTTTCGTGAGATGTGACAACAAGAATATGAAGTGCCCATTCAGGTAATATGCTTCATATCTTTGTCACTTTTGGTCTGGTAGAGCTCTAGATGTTTCTAATTAGACTTATTTGTCGAAATAGCGAGATCTTTTTATCATAATGATCTATAATAATGTTACGAATTATGAATGAAAATATAACAACTAAAATTTTTTTATACATCATCATCATCACATCAGCCTACTCCCGTCCACTGCTGGACATTAGACTTTTTTTATACATAGAAGCACTATTTTGTGTAGTCTCTATATGAATATTGATTAGTGTTAATTGGAGTATTTATCACTATTTATTGATTCTCATTGTTGAGCTGTCACTTGGGGGACCGGGCAACAAAAATAAAGACAACAATTTGTGTCACGAGCCAGTGTTTGTACTGTGTATAAAAAAATATATTGTATTTGTGTGTTTATTTAATATCAGCTACCAATCAGTTGACTTATCGACGGAGTGGCCATTTCAAGATCAGGTCTTATATGACATGACCCGAAGGTTGCCTATTTTCGAATTAGATGTTATGTATGACTAGCTCAATATTTTTATATATTTGTAGGTTATCTCAAGAAGGTCTGCCAAGCATACTTCAGTTCATCGGACCTGCGCGTAAGGTGTCCATACAAAGAGAGGATCTGATCCTGATGTTACAGAACGAGAACCCCAGCAAACCGCCAGAAATACACCTCTTTACGGAGAGCACACAGGCCGCTGTTAAAGATTTCGGTGAGTTTTATTAAAATATTACCAACTAGGTATGTCGAACAAGTGTTTCAGGTACCGGCGGGTTGGTGTTGTGATATAAGAATAGTTGAAGTGAGACGAAGTGCTTGCTGCAGCGGCGGGTAGCTGCGTGCTGCAGTACGCGGAGGCGGCGGCGGAGGCGGCGGCGGAGGCGGCGGCGGCGGCGGAGGCGGCGTCGCGGCTGGCGCTGACGCTGGTGGGGTGGCGCGGCGTGCACTCGCTGCGCGCCTACACCGCGGCGCCCGACACCGTGCACTACCTGCGCCTGCTGGCCGCCGACTACAGCAAGTACGGTGAGTGCTCCGCCCGCGCCTCCCACGGTGATACCTTCATAATATGTTTATTACGGATCTCCCGAGCTGTATCGGACGCACGCGACCCCGACTAGAATGATTGGTGATGATGATGATGATGAGGGTCAGACGGTGGAACGATTAAAGCAATGATGATGATAGATTGTACGTGATGGTATGTAAGATCTTATAAAATAGTCCCAAAGGTTGGTTTAATTGAATCTCCAAAAGTCTGACGGTTACTTGCTTATGTGACGATTGCTCTCACCGTCAAAGTCAAAGAGCAGTCGTGTCTGCTCTTGTACTGTCGAATATAGGTACGTCAGCTTGGGTCCCTCAATTTACAAATTTTTCGAAAAGTCGAGTCTATTTTGTTCAGGCTATTTAATTATTTATTGATGGTCTGTGTCTTTCCCTTTTAGATGTAAACAAATTTAAGAAGGAGGCAGATGTTGCTGACGATGTTGTGGAGAGTCCGGAGAATGAAACGGAGACTCCCGAAACGGAAAATACGAGCCAGGGATCCACGGAGGCCTCGCTCTCAATAATAGAGCCCGACCGCAACGGCGCTGACAGTTGTGAAAACTTAGAACAAGAAAGTAAATTATGAAATTATAGTATATTATGCAGCATTCATAATTGAATACATTATTGTAATATTTTAAAAATATATAATTTTATAACTATTGTTTTGCGTTTATTTTTAAACAATATTTTTTAAAAACAAATAAAAATTTACTACAAAAATATGAATCACTAACCGGCACGATACATAAATAAATAGACATTTTATTGAGGGTGAAAGAAAAGGGAGAGTAGAAGGAATAAAAAACAATTTTAAATTAAGAAATCCTTTATTCACTCCAGTTCGCCCGAACGGGCGAAAACAATCCTTACCCTAAACAAAGGACTGGATCAGTAACAAAATGACAAAACATTCAGCTTTGATTTATAATTGGTTACATAAATCATTCTTAATTATGGTGTATTTCATAATAATTTCAATACGTTTAAAGGCTTCAAAACGATTAATTGTAAGTCATAATATTACTTAGAACATTCCGTTTTAAAGAAAAGTGATGTAAACACAAAACTACGTATTTTCAAGGTCATGGCATGGTTTTTCCAAAGCATAGGAGTCGTCAAAAACGATTGCATATTTCGATAAGATTTTATCCTCATTAAAGTTACATTATAAACCTTTTACACATACATAGATTGTTTATGTTATTTCATACACGTAACCCTCATACTGACGTTTCTTATATGGTAGCTGGCATTTTCCATACGTACGTGAATATTAAATATTAGAACTAATTCCCAAGTTCAAAAGACAATAATTAAAACAGCTTCGTGCAATTGTGCTAACAACATCCACAGATTAACAAACTTAACAGTCAAAGTAATTACTAAGTTCAGAAAGAAAATAAAGTAAGATTATTCTAAACATGGTGAATATTACGAAATACAATTTGCACCAATACTTCTCATTGGGTGCTTAATCTTTGAAATAAAAAAAGTGAGCTGTCTCAATGCCACAGGCACCACTTTTACTCCACAGTGCAATGACCAATTTTAGTAATTAACGATCACATACGACGGATCAACATTATTTTACTATGAGATAACAATTATTGGCGCAAATAATATTTCTTCAATCTTACCAATATTTCTCTTAATAAAAAAAGACACCAACAATAGAAAATTCGTTTCAGTCCTTCATTTCTCAAATCAATATATAATATCCTATATATTAATTGAAACAACCGTTGACACTTATTAAAAAAATAAGCTATTTAGATCCTAACGTACTTCCATCTCTTCACGTCAATTACATTCTTAGAGCCATACTTTCATTAACCGTCATCGCTTGATCTCGACCGCCAAATATTTTAACCACTAACTCTTTCAATTTTTTAAACAAGCATAGGATTCATTTAATAGATTATCGCAAACTTTGATGGAGCGATCCGTATATTTTATGTACACTTGTAAGAACGCGTCAGTAAATTTATAAAATCGCAAATAAAAATGGCCTCGGACAGTTTCAGCTGTTGCGTAGTTATGGCGAGCAAATGACGGCCGCTGCTGTTAAACATCGGCCGACATAACTATTTAATACAAAGTAATCAAAATAATACTCTTCGGTAACATGACATTTAAGATTATATAGGTACTATGAACCGGGAACATTTATAAGCAAACTACAGCAGCCGTCATGACATCACACAACATGCGGTTATTGACGTGTTTTGAACAAATATGAAATAAAAATATGTACCTAATAACTCGAACTTTAACAGTTAGAAATGAAAAAAATTCCTTTAAACATTCTCAACATTAAATTATCCATAATATTTAAAGGAAATATGTCATAAAAATATTTATGCGTTACCTCCCACTTTACGATCAGTTCAATATTTTCTATAATACTTTTTTCTTACATATTTTTCAAAATCTTGAGCCAATTTTATGGAATGATTGTAAAAATAATATGTAATGGCAAAATGAACGTAAGTATCTGGTGACAGAATAAATTTTACAGTGACATTGTCAAGGGTACAGTCGTTTTGAATATTGTTACAAATATTTTCTTTAAATTACGTCACAAGATTTACTAAAATAAAATTTCAATTTTTTCCTTTTTAATTGTAAGACATGGATTAACGTATGAATATTTTGAAACATTTAGTAATAAATCTATATGTAAAGTAGTATTTATATTAGTAAAAATACATAATTTGGTCATAAGGACAGTCGATATTTAGCAATTTTTCTAAAAAGTTACAGCTTCTGTATTTATACCAAGGATATAGAAATAGTTGAATATCAGTCAAATGGACTTCATAGAGCTTGTTGGCCTAATCAACCTAAACAATACATCTATATAACTATGAGTGTTATCAAATAATAACAATTATAAAAACTCTCTTATACATCATATACCTACATAATTATATTAAAAAAAGTAGGTAATCTTATATGTGCAAAGGGAAAAGCAAAAATAAACTACGTAAGTAAATGTATACCAATTTATACATAATCAGTGCCTAAAAATACAATTTAAAAATTATTTACAAGTGTGTTAAGAAAGTATCTTCCCACAATTGTCTATGTAAGTTTTAGATTGATTTTTATTTATATTTTATTTTATTGTTGTCTTTTGTTACTCTAAAAATACTGCTGATATACTTACATACTTTATTGGGTTAATTATTGATCTAAATACATATGAAAATGAGTTTTAAAGAATCATATTTATTCTAAATAATTTTTACGTTTAAATAGGTATCTACATATTATAGGTAGCTCTTATGTATTTTCAAAACTATACAAATCCTAAAAACACTTATAAAATGTTATACTTTCAATAAGCTCGTATGATTGCCACGAATTGTAATCATATTTACAAGTTTATAATTACTTATAAATATTAATCACCCACGAAGGGAGCCTTCACTACTATACCTACAATACGTTATCACGTGTTAATAACGATTGTATCATATTAAAAAATTTGGGAATATGAATATAACTAAAGAAAAATAAACCAGTAGGTACATATGAAGTTCATTGAAAACTCTTTAAATAAATTAAAAATTCGACGAGAAATAACATGTAGATATTAAAATAATTTCGAAGAAACAGATATCATAGTAAATAAAATAATTGTTTATGTCATTGTCAATTTAAATCAGCTTTGTACTTACCTTTAGAAATGTGACGTCCTAGCATAGCTTTTTTCAAATTATTATAATTAAAAAAAAAAACTATTAAATTAAAATAAAATAGTCATAGCTAAAACAAAAGCAGATTATCTTTTATTTTCACGAAAGTATTTTAATTTACACTATACTTGTCATGCTATGGAATTACCATGACTTGGTATTAGGGTGATGAAAAAGATAGATGCCTATGTAGGTCTCGCGCGTCTATTATCTAAAGCTTATAATACTATATCAATCACGCTTATCATATATCTTACTACTAACCGACAACTGTTTCACCTCACTCATATAACCAGATTCAACGTAATACCTCGGCCCAATATCACAGGGGTGATGTGGATTTGACTTACATAAAGCTATACTAAGCTTAATCTATTTCTAAGTAAGAGAAAAGAGAGCGCTTTCGAAGGAACTGTGCAAGAAGGTATATACATACATAGTAAGAGTTCCAAAAAGTTGTATGGTGTAAAGCGGCAATATCGACAAAGGCGAATTTCGTACATTAAATAGCATAGGTGCCTACTTCTAGCATATTTTTTTTGTCATAAATACTGTATTTACAAAGAAGAGAAAAATAACGATAGTTCTTTATAATTAGATACTTGGTTTTGTAACAATATTAGTTTAAAGTATAAATATCTTAGGAAAATTCACACACGGCGATTTGATCCCAATTTGGTCAGACACTATTGTTCTTCATTTAAATATTTATTCTGAGTCGTAATTGAATCGACAACTATCGGCTGAGAAACAGGCCAGTAAATTTATTAAAAATTTATATAGAAACGTAAAAGCAAATGAGTTTCATAAAAATAATTAAAGGTACAATCGATTAAGTGATTTGAACACTATTCTAGATAAACCTTTTATCGCTGGTTGGTGGTCCACGAAGGCCACCTTACATAATACAGGCCTACTAAGTAAGTATATCTATTACTACTAAGAACGGGTAACTCTATTGTGAATATATATAATATGTATCTAATATATTCACAATCAAATAATCTACTATGTGGTGACCTTTTATTAACTATAGAAAAACAATCTTCTATACGAAAACTAACAATAAGTATTCTTCCTAAATTATTACTATCGTTGGTTATTATGAATACTACAATCTACATATAAAATCCATTTGACTAATCATCTATTTTTTTTAAAGAAATAGAAAACTTTAAAGTGTCACTAAGTTTAAAAATTATTAACGGCTAACCCCCAATTGCTAAAGACACTGTAAAATATATTCTATGCTCTACAAATTATTTCATTTAACAACAATCAAGTGAAACTACAATTTCATTTAATGAACAAAAATTTGAAATGTATAAAAATTTTAGCGCTAGACATTTTTATAAATATTCATACATATGAAATGAAGAAATATTTTTGCGTATTTTATAACACGAACTGCACACCAAAAATGTAAGCATAATAAAAGTGTATTTTTAAAATAATTGTTAAATTTAAAAAGCATTACGCAGTCTCAAATGAAAAAAAGACATGAGCGTTGCTTAGACGGAAGTTACAGCTTTGGACGGTAGTAACGGACTAAAAGCTGTGCTTTATAATATATCAATGAGACGAACAAATTTTTCAAAAATTGACCATGACATATTTTATACAATAAATTTCATTCATTGACGAAAAAAAGTTAATTAATTGTTTTCTTGGGTTTTCTCAATGACTGTACTTTTCTTTATGACAGTTTGTGTCGGTTGTACAGCTTGTTCGTAAGGTATCAGAATCAAAAGTGGATATAAAACATGTTATTAAATTCATGCATAAATAAATTATTTATCCTCTATAAATACGAATAATATAATACGAAACTTGTATAATAAGGTGGACAGACAAATTTTAGACATAACAGTACACCGTTACAGAAATACGTTATTTGAGTTAATTATTAAAAAGGCATTGCAACCGACAAACAAAACTGTTTTTTTAGAGATCAATACTAATTAAAAATATATGAATAAATTTCAATTACGAAACAAAACAAACTAATCTATAATAATAGGTGAATAATAAAAATGTGCTTGTGATCTTAAAAGAACGTTAAATACAAATCAACAATATCTTGCTCTTGACTAGAAATAATTGTAAAAAAATCCATATAAAGCACGAATTTTCCCTAATACCTATTCTACTGTTAACAATAGTATACCCGAACAGTAATAGAGTAGATAACATGAAATCAACAAATTCAACTACATATTTAGGTAAATGCCAAAGTTTTGTAACACGCCTTCGATTTCAACGCTAATTAGTTTACACTAGCTATGAAATTAACGGTGAAAATACTGTTATTCATAAATATGAAAACTTAAAAAAGTACAATTTTTATATTAGCTTTTGTACATTTTCTATTTTGTGTTAATAACGGCAATTTTATTAATGATTCAATTACTTGCATGAACCTTTGTATCCAACAGCCTATAGAATTCATAAATAACAATAATTCTCGTGTTGTTACAGCATTGGAAATATGCCTTTGCTGTACCGTAATTTTACCTCAGATGTGTACTCTGAAATTGTACATATTCTTAACGTAATTTCTGAATCAATTTTAAGAAGATTTACGCACAATTTACTTAGAAATTTTCATTATTGTAAGACTTTTTATTCTATCTTTAGCTGTCTCATAAACTGTGTAAAGTAATCTAAACCTGATAGGTTTTGAAGGTAAGAACGCGTGTTACAAAAACGGTTATTATTTTAATTAGACTGCAGTCGTGGGTTGCGCGGACACTGCATCAGATGTCGCTGCCACGGCAGGTCCCGCGCTAGCACGTTGGTCAAGCAATAAGGGCATTTCCATTCGTCTAAGCCTAACGCTGCAAAATGATAAAAAAGAACATGACATATTATGTTATTGTGTTTGAAACTGTCCTGAATAGTGTATCAGTGCTTACGAAGTAAGCTTTATACGGTAGCGATATGGATCGACTGATTTTATCAAAAAATGATTAATTAAATCTAAATATATTCGAAAAGTAATAACTCACGTATACAATTAACGTGGTATTCGCTGTCGTCCGTGCGCAGAGCGGCGCCGCACTTTTGACACGACTTCCAAAGACCCTCGCTTAGAGAACACTCCTCTAAAAAGTTACAATACATAAATATGTATGAATAGTACGTAAGTATGTATGTCAAGTGCAATAACCATTTGTATTTGATTGCTAGGTATTTGTATTTTTCTAGAGTACTCACCCAAAAGATGCGCATGCAAAGCTCTCGCTTCTAATGCGAGACGACAGTGTGGGCACCTGGCCAGTAGAACGCAGCGACGCCAATAATGAGCTTCCAATGCTGTGGCTCTCACTCGTCGGCCGCACCAGGTGCACGACGTGCTGTAAGAAAGGTTCCAAATAGAACTCATAGAAAATGGATATACACTAAAAGATGGAGGTCATTAACTACGTACTTGCATACTGGCTCCGGTGTAGTTTCGCTGCTAGCATCCACACCCCCAACATCGTAGTTATCGAATTGTTGATCATTAGTGTTTACCTGTTGTCTTCTCCCTAAAAAATGAAGATTGGATTAGTAACATTTTGTTTTAGAATTGTAGTAACCACTAATGGGTGCAAGCCGCTTTACGTTCCAATGCTGGGTATAAGTTTTTCCTGCAACCGCGAGAGATCTGGAGCGTACGCTGCTGTAATGTGAATTGGTGAAGATAAAGTTCATTCAAGCTGGCTTATGGATGTACTTTATCCATTATCAAAGGCTTTACCGATTGTTACTTAACGATAATAACCGAGTTCAGCTGCCTAATGTATTCTCCATAAAAATATATACCTTGTGCTAATCTGCTATTGTTAATTACTCATCAAAAATTTGATTGTCCCTGATATTGCTTAACTTTATAGATTGCTTATAATCTGGATCTGCGTCAAGGCTATAGGCGTTTTAAATACCTTCAGCTATTGGTTACAGGAAACCTTAATGCTTTAACAGGAAAGTAAAATTGATAGGTAAACTTACCCGGACTATAATAGCCGCTCTCATCCATCTGACTACTCTCATCCAAATGTAAATTCCGTAATCCAGCGACCAACTTCGGAGACTCCAATGCAGTTTCTCTAAAATAATCTGCCTTAACTTTTGGTGAATCTAAGCTTCTACAATCCGAATCACTTCTCAAATCGTTCCTTGATAGCTGTGGAGAATCCATCGGTAGAGAATCCATGCTTCGTATATCGGTCTTAGAATTTTTTGGAGACCCTAAAGTTGGTGAATCTCTATAATCTAGATGCAGGGGTTCATAAACAGTGACCGGTCTCTCCTTGAGCTGAGGCTTTGACGGATCGTGATCATAGTGGATCATGGAGTGACGATTCTCTAAGTTGCGGTTGGTGCGACGGTATATGACTTCGTCGTTCTGATTTTCTTGGAAGTGCACCTAGGGGTAACATTCATTGATTATTGTTTTACTATAGTTACAAATCGAAGATTCCAAATTGGTCGATTTGTAACACTAGTAGAATAGTTCGGTGTTACTACCAAATAATCCCATAATATGAATCATCAACGATTATTCCAGATAGAGCTCGACTGAGTCCTTCAAGAGTCGGCGAAGATACGTATACATATAGATCATAAAAATTACTTGTGTCTGAAAAAGACGTCGCTGGCAGCAAGAATAAACCAATTTAAATTACGAACTCTTATGAACCTAACAAGATCAACATAAATTTCAGAATTTTTTGTTAATAAATATGCTCAACATAGCCCGATTTTTTCGAATCTTTGTGGAATATTCACTTTTTTCTATAGTATTCCCATCTATAAAGCCAGATGTGAATAGGCGAATGAATAACAACATTGGATATTCAGTAAAATACTGCTAACAAGCGAAAGTCAAAGAAGCGTTATTACGCGTTGTCAAGAGTGTTTCTATACATGATTTTTTTTAAACAGCAAGTATTTTGAAAATCGATAAAAGTGTTCTGGTGCAATTCTTCGGATCTTGCATGCAGAATCATAATATTACAAAGATATGAAATTTTAACGATAACAATAGTTTTATAAAATTAGTCTAAAATTGTTACAAAACAAAAAGAAAGGAAATGACTATACCTAATAGTGTGGATTAGAAAACAATTGAAATCTACACAAATTAAAAAGCATAAGAAAGTTTGAAAGGTTCTGGGAAGAACTTTAGAAGAGAAGGTTTAAATTAAGCCACTGTAAGATTTCAAAAAACGTCTTCAATCAAGCGTCTCAAAATATTATTCCGAACTATATTAAAAACATTGGCCTTAACTAGCTTATTGGTCTATTGGTTTGGGTTAATGAGTTTGATTTCCACCAAGGAAAATATTTGTGAGAAAAGCACGAGTATCTGAAAGATTTGTATCTGAATGTAAGGGTAAGTATATAATCAACAAATTGATATGCAGTAGTTCATCAGCAGTCTGATTATTCTAAGACAGACACTGCCTAGGTTTCGTGGAGCTGACTGTGAATGAGTTGTCATAAAATATTGTTATAGGTAATTGATACTGATTAGATGCGATGCGATACGATGCATATAAATAAAAACGCTGTAATTTGAATAATGTTGACATCAATTGAGTTCTAATTGAACAATGACGTTGCAAGTAGGCAGTGTTTGAATAGTGCGAAAGCAGAATTTCAACTGTGCCGATTTAATCATAGAATAAGCAGCTAATCTGTGACGGATTTCGAGGTCAGTGCTATTTAATTTTAATGTAATCTAAAGATAACGCTTCAAGGAAAGTGGCCTGCATACCTGAGTGCTACTTCTACAACATATCAAGAAAAATTCTCTCTTCACCTTCTCATTTCCTACAACTGACGATCGGGGCGAATGTTTTGGACTGACAGCACTGTCGAGTCGCAGTTTGTTGTATCCTGGGTAATTAGAAATATCCTTCGTTGTTTTACTAGGAGTATATTTTTTCGTTGCAGATTTCTTCAGACTACTCTTAGTTCTGGAGGTGGTGAAACTTCCGCTTAAGCTGGAAGGTGCTAAAGTGGCTCCGCTGGCACTCGATTTTAAGCTATATGAGGACGTTGCTCCAAGAGATGACGTCATGCCCAAGGAGGTCGTTATTCCACTAACGGTAGTACCACTGCGAGTCGATTGAGTAGTACTAGTTTCTAGGGTAGAGTCAGCGATAGATTGATCAGCGCCATTGAGTAGTTGTTCTTCGGTGGGTGCTTGATTCAGCATTTTCTGTAAATCAGTAATTAGGTATCTGGATTTTTTAAATTTAATAACATCATTCTAAGTTTTATTTTATTTTCACTCATGGGTGATGACACTGACAAATAGAGTGTTGGAGCTAGAAAAATTATTAAATCAAAGCCTGACTATTTAATAAGCAAACTTTAATATATCTAATATTTAAAATATAACTCCCATATTGTAGCTCCTAATAAAAAAACAACTGACCTAAACATCACACATATTAATTTTCTAAAACAGATAATATGTGAATCACATCTTATTCCATTATTAAATCATCTCCTTCATCCAAACATACTAACAGTGAAAAGCACACTTCGAGGAGGCGGTCGAAATGAACACTACCTGCATGTCAATTCTATCGAACTGCTGGAACAGGTGCCGATAGATCAGATTACGTCTTGTTACGGCATCATCTGGAGGCAGTTGAGCTCGCACCACCCGTGGAGACCTAGCGTATGCAGCCAGTAATATCCGTTCTGCTGCAGCTCGTACCGATCCCGCAGCGTGCTGCGCCCCTGCTGCCCCACATTCTGCTAGACGGCGAACGGTCAAACCGCTGGAAACGATTTCAAATATTACTTTCTATAAGACTGAAGGAAAAAAATCGTAAGTTGACCTAGGTGGGTGAAACAGTCAAAATTCTGACTTGGTAATATTCTTTCTTATTATGATAATCTGAGAAGAAATAACAGGGAACTGCAGTAAATATTAAAAAAGATCACTGATTAACAAGTACCTATTATATATTTTTTTTATGTTATAGAAGTGTAAAATGGGATTATCCCACTGGACTTTGTGGACAATTGATATAAAATTCTTGAAATTGGCAAACAATATCCCATGACAGATCATAAGACATTTATATTAACATATTCGTAATTTATATAACATATAACCATAAAGAATCAAAAATCAGCTATCAGCACAGTAGCATTATTGATATCTTTCAAAGGTAGGTAACCACCATCATGGTAGGTAGGTACCACCATCAAGTAGAATTAGCCAACATCTCTTAAACTATTGTGTCTCGGCAGAAGTAGCTGGAATGACGCATCCGTGAACAAATGCATGATAGGAAGATTTCTTAAAACATTTTCTCCTCCTAATGCTGTAACACAAAAGATACTAGAACTCGCCTGTTTTTATCTGTAGATATCCCATGGCTGAGGATTAACTGTTCCAGCATTTGCAGCCGGCTAAGAGCGAGGCGAGGGTGCATGGACGCTGCGACTGGGCGAACAAGTTGTTGCGGTATGATATGGAGTGACCTGGAAAATATATGTATTTTAGTCTTATTGACATGGGAATATACAATTTCCATGTTAAATTCGATATAGAACGCTAAAATAATATCTTCAATAATATAGTGCCCAAAAATGATGACGAAATAAACAAATGACAAGAAAACAGTCTCAAATATAAACTATAAAAGATTTTCTGGTAACGCGATCATGTTATTACGTTACTACTAATCACAAACTTTACTAGCCACGACGAAATGCTTCAAACGATATTAATATCTGCTGTTCATACCTGACAGAAGGACAGTCGGCTACAGTAAGCACTGTGTGCTGAGCTGTGGAGTGCACACGTGGCGCTGGATCGCCACAAGCCCGCAGCAGCTCAGGTAACAAACGTTCTACACAACGTCCAACTTCTGCTGCACAAACCCTGAAAATCAGCATCCATCGCTGATTTTGTATGTTCAGCAAAAGCAATAAAAACTTTCTAACCGTAGAACTAGTCGTTCCGGTTTTGAAACTTCAGATGAATTTGCCTTGGTCTAAAATGCTATTGATTCAATTTTATATATTATATGTGCACAGTTTTGTGTGTTTTTAAACCATACCTATCGGGCACGAAATCCTTGAAAAGCACCCTCACGACCTCATTGGCCTGACTGTAGACGGAAAACACTTTATCCCGCAACGCTCTCTGCAGCAAGGTGGCGGCAGCCCTCGCGGTCTTATTGGGAGAAGTCTTGGTGCTGCCGTTAGATGGAGTCGTCAGTTCTGATCGCAGTCGATTCAAACCCTCTTCTTTGTCGAGATAATTCTTTGAATAGAACTTTTCAACCTGTTTTTAAAAGTTTGTAAGAATATTTATTTAGCTATCAACTGAACTAACTCACTATTTAAATAATCATTGAACATATTTATGATTACAACAAGAATTAACCATAGGTTTTTCATAAATAATTCATGTTCATATACTTTTACCAGCTCCTAACCTAACCTAACTTAACCTAACCTAATTATTATGTTCACCCTAATTTTTAAATCATTTTTGTTTTTATAATTTATTTTGAACTTTACCAACTTCGCTTATTGCATCAACCCTCGGAGGAAATTACTGGTTAAACCTTAACATTATACTAACCAAAGGATATCCAAAGATCAATATGGGCAAGGCTGCTTG
>DWME01001892.1:0-22745 GCA_018244795.1 Parelbella ahira ahira
ATATCCGTCCTCAATGCTTATCAGATCATGTCATCAGCTAAAAATTTAAAATTTTGCGCGCGAAAATAATATTCGCAAATTAGAATGTTTAAAATATATTTCTAGCAAGCAACTTTCAAATCTTGTAAATATTGGTCAAACTTATTCCTAGTAGTGGCATCACTTACGAACATTGATGATACATTTTTTATCATTCAATTCAATATGTTCAAAACCATAATTTACGTAGCACTTTATTCGGTAAAAAATCACACGGTTCCTAATCGACATTGTCCAATAGTGGAACAAGGTTCATTACTCTTTGATATGGAAACGAAGGGATAAAAGAGTTAATCGCAATAACCCCTTGCTTTAGTTCGCTTCACCTGCTGATTATTGAAGCCGTATGTATTCGCGACACATACACAAAACTGGCCTTCGTACTTTATGTGTATGTGTAAGAAACTCGGATCTGTATCCGCCGCATGATGCATATGTGGGTAGATAGGTAGAGCGGCTACTGCGGGTGCCTCGCTTTGTGCGGACAAAGTTCCAAAGCGACCCTTTCACCGCGAATATGAATCTTACACGAGACCTGTATCACGTCCAAAATCGTTTAGAATCGAATGCAGCATCTTGTTTCACAAAGAAATGTGGTGTAGTATGTTATGTGCAGTGGCATGAGAGACACACTTCCTTTCTCACATTTTCTTGATATCAATAGCGCTAAAGTACAAGCTGTAAAACGAACTCTCGTCGAGTTTCCGGCGGCGGCGACGCGATGAGTTGTCTGCTTGAGAAAAACTTTTGCTCAATCAGATTTAATTTAGGCCTCGTGTCTTTACATGGTTAGATATAGATAATCGGTAAATATAAAAAAGTAGAACATCTCTACGTTCAAATCTGACACTTTGACAAATACATTGACAGTATACTTATTTAATTTTTTTTAAATTGTAATCACATTACAACTGTTTCTAGCCAGTGATTGCATTGAAAACTACTTTACTATGCGGGTATGCGCGTACGCAAGAAGTTTTGTTAAATATTTTTAATTTGCCATCCATATTTACAGACGCTAAGCAATTTCAATTCACTGATTCTCGTAAGGACCTTAGAAATAGCACGAATCATCCGTCACGGACACTCACGTCTATAAATATCCATTTTGCAAACACACATAGCAGAGCGAGCCCGCTCCGTTCGCCGCGCTGTGTATTACATTCGCGATAAGGCACTTAGTGCGTATTTTAAATACGTCAACAGTTCATCGACCCGCGCCGATTCGCACCGTACGTTGTCGAATTTATTGTGTCTGTAGTTTTGTAGGTCGTTGGCGTCTTCGCTCTACTCTACCTGACGTCAAAATGAGGGCCAGATGACGGTGACGTCATCTTATCAAATCCGACTAGCCGGTGATTCTAGTTCTAGTTATTATAATCGTATTCAAAAAACGCGCTCTATGCATTATAATACTCGCCCTAATCTAACCTGTCAGAATGAATAGCTAATAGGTTGGTAGGTACTCATACGCGGCTCGTGAACCTCAAATGTGTCGAGGTCATTGCTATTTGTTTTTTTTGGTAGTTCAAGGGCAAATTTATTTATAAACGTTACCTACCTTTATGACTTCTGTGACGGTGATTATGATTTTTTATGGCATCTAAATTTTAAACTGTGTTACATTTTGGCCGATATTGAGTATAATTTTTGAATCGATAAATGCAGAAGCCGCTTAGAATCAATATGACTTGTAAAGTTCGTTAAATCAAGTATATTAAATCATGTTTTTATTCAAAGATAACAGGATTATCTTGTCAGTTTATATAATGACTATGTATATTACACATGTGTACTCATTCTTGCTTAATTTTGACATAGTGTTGCATCCAGTGACTCACCTTATGTTTGTCTAAAAAACGTAATGATATTTTTTTTCTATGTAATATTTAATTTATTACCGAATTATATCTCATGTAATAATAATTTACTATTAATAATGTTACCATTGATATAGTGTTATTTAAATAGCAATAATTGTTTATGCTTTATTTGTCAATGGTTTTGGTTGCACCAGGAAATTAATATTTTAATTATATTTTCGTTTATTAATTTAATTATGTATATTTCGAAATCGTTTCGCTAGGTACATATTAAAAAAATAAAACCTAATATACGACAACTTTAAACTCGTCATTAGTGGTAGCCATATCTATATCTGAATGAACGTAAGTGGCATTTCGGCAGGTATTTTTTGTATATATGTACATCTATGTTCATATACAAGGTCTATCATATGGTTTGAATTACCATTAAATTCTGTGATTTTAGAGGCTTTATTTCATTTTTTAAAGCAGTGGTAAGTAGTAATTTATTTGTCAGTTCCTTTCCCCACTCTAGAGGTCTTGATTTTGAGAAAACATTTTGACGAATTCTGTATACACCTTTGGATTTTCCATAACGTTCTCTATGTGGTATAAAGTCTGCCAGCCCATACTAGTTCAGTGTGGCAGAGTATGATAGATCTTACCGTTATTATTTCTAGAACATACATACCTGAGTCAGTAGAAATATTACAAGGTTGCTGATGATGATAATCTATTGGTATTATTATTCTATGCAAAAACTTTAGCGTTAACATCATATCAAGGCGACATAGGAAGGAATGTTCTAGATTGAAATATAGGTAGTTACAAGGGTTAATACAATAGCAAGTCTTCCTACAATATACTTGAAAATCTTGTTCGACATACTAACGTACATATATAGTGTTGTGCTACTAAATAGGTATCTAGACTCGATATCGACCGGTCGGTTGGCACAAGTACTTTAGGGAATTTCAGGCGCAATTAAACCGTGGAGCAATCTCTTCCTATTGTAGTCGAGGTTTTCGACCTTTGAGGAGAGCGCGCCGTCGCATATTCAATAGACAAATTGTGTTTTTTTTTTCGCGTGAGTCTGAACGTAGTGTCATAGGCTAAATGGTAATTGAGACGGAATATGTAACGACTTGAAAATGTTTAAGCTTTATGATATTGAAACAGCGGGAAACAGGTCGGATATTTTTAAATAACATATACATATTTATTGTCTAAATGAAACATTGTCCAGAAATTACGCTAAATTTTTTGAACATTTAAAACAATCAGTTTAATAGATAAAAAATAGAAATAGGATTGGCGAGAATCATGTTTTGCCAATAAAACGTAAAAAAATAAATAACCTAAAGGTGCCTAATTAACTTGAGATAGGTATTTCAAGTCTGTGAATTATTTCCCTTAATGAATAGGCACAAATAAAGGATACCAGGATATCGGAGATCTATTATTTATATTTTAGCATCTAAGCAGACCTGTCCCTGGCAAGGAACGTAACAGAACGTAACATCAGCCTGTAGTCCCCGAATGGTTGGGCAGAGGAGTGTAGTACACTCCCACGTTTCACCAGTTACGTTTAGTCCCATGGAATAGGTGGTGAGACTCTGCCAAACACCTTGCACTATTCCAGAGTCCGAGTCACTACTAGAAATTCTAAATTAGAAAAACCCAATAGCACCCGACCCGGGATTTGAACCCAGGACCTCCCCGTCGGCAGTTGCGCTTCCTTACATAAAGAGTATATTAACGCACGTTGCAATCAATACTGCGGTTTCCGTGGCACTCGCAATGCCATTCGCACGACGAGTGGCGGCGGGGTGTTTTTCATTCGCTCGCTCGTTCACTACGCGTGGCTCTGTTAGAACTTTCCAGACGCGGCATAGTACGTCGCTATACTGAACTAGTTAAAAGGTATAAAAAAAATAAACACAATGTATGTGTACTTTTCTTACATTACAAAGATTTACCATCGTGGAAAATAAGTATTATTTTAAGTATCAACTTATTTATTTCACGGGTACCCATAGTTATTTGGATATTTGTGATTGTAAACAAATATCTCTTACTTATATGCATTATGATATTTTGGTAACAATAACGTCTGGAAACTTAAATGTCATTAAAACTACTTAAAATTGGTACATGCATATATCTATATTCATTGAAGCTCGAATAAATTATTTGTATTTTATATATTATCTGTAAAAAAAAGAAAGTTGTTAATCCATTATGTTAACCGTCTCAGACATTACATACATGGAAAGGAATACGGGTTGCGATGCCCAGAAAAGCTTGATTAAAAGCTGCGTTCGTCTATCTCCCATTATACCCTTTATAAGCAAGTCTAAGCGCTTACACAATGCATTAGCATTTCCATAAACATCTAGGAACGGTAAATAGAGGACATTGTTTGACGACTCGTTCGCTTTGCGTAGGGTCGTGGGTTCGATTCGAATTGAACGGATATTTGCATGATGAGTTCAGATATCTGTCTTAGGTTTGTCTGTGTGTGTTCTTGTGTCCTGTGTGCGTCCGTTCCACCCCCGATACAGGGAGTCGGAGGATTATTTATTGAATGGTTCAGGGATGAAACGCACTAGAAACTGTAGAACAAAGAAAATACTATCAATGGGTATTGGAAAAGATATCATGATTTCTGTAGAGTGGAATGTTTTGTAGGTATTTGATTTACGAGCAATATGTAAAAATTCGCAAACCTTTAAAGCAATACGTTATGTATCTACAACTTGCGTGAAATGTAAATACCTAGACATCTATATATAAAGTATATATATATAAATAAGATAACCAAAATTAGCAGTTGTTAAGATTACAATATTAACGTAACTCTCACAATTAAGCGAGACTTCAATACTTAGATGTCCCTTACAATTCCTAGGACCAACGATTATAAATTTAGACATAGCGCGTCTATGCCTATATAACAGTGTATATGAGGAGCGAACGAGCTATTAGGGGAGGAAAACGTGCGAGGCCGGTAGCTGTGAACAACGGAGCGATGTTACGAATATCACAATCAGGGCTATGCGTGTGTGCGTGAGGCGGCTCGCTCCACCCTACCAATAGTTAAAACTACCCAGACGCGGCAGCGAGCCTAGCCTAGGGCGCTTTTCGAGTGCGGCACGGCTGCGAAGGGGATTATTATTTCATAAAAATCTATAACGCACGCCGGGATGTATGAAGATAGGCTCGCACACTGTTCGACACTGCATACGTATAATATACTACATACATATTGTACATACAACAGACACGAGCAGCGGGCTAACCGTGCAATTTAACGATTACAGGGCAATTTTGTAAGCTTTGTTATTGAGTACTAATTTTGTGACTCCATCGTTGAGCTAGTGGTTGTAAGCGCCGCTGCTAAGCAATGGATCCTGGGTTCATTGTCCCGGGTTTTACTAACGTGAAATTCCTAGTAGAAATATGAAGTTGAGTTTTTTGCCCGATGTAGGTATGTCAGTAGTCTTACCATCAACTCGATGGAATGTACAACGCAACTGTTGTAAAGTGGAAGTACTGCACTCCTCTGCTGCTGTTGCTGCTGCTGCTTGTTACGTTTAGTGTTAAAACTGATATAGTTACAGAATGTAAAAAAATATTACGAATAATAGTTCTTACTTTGATGGAGTAGGCTGTCATACCTAGATGCAAGAAATTCCAAGTTAATCTTCGGGAGTTCTGTAATAATACGATTGAATCAACTCAGAGAACTCTATCTTCTATTTCGATATAGACAAGAATGCAGTGTCCACTAACGATGTGCCCATGTGCTACTTGTCTCGCACCAATAAAACCTTAACATACCTACCTATATTTCTTCAGTAATCTCAAATATGCAGCAACAAAATTATACAAAAAACCTACTCATTATGTGTATACTATACTATACTGTACCTCATTGTAAACCAAAATATTGAATAGAATATTATTATTTTTTGTAACAGACAATTTGTCCCTCAGTATTTTTTTCCCTCCAATTAGTTGTAATTATTTATTATTACTAATAATAGTATATAAGTATTTATATTATACCACTCATATTCATATAATCATATAAAGACATTGGAAAATAGAATCCAAAATAATTTGATACAAAAGGTTAATATACCTTAAAAATGATTCCGTTATTATACTATATAAAACTTTTTATTGGCATTGATACTAAAAGCAGTTTCCAACAGAATTATGTAATAGTAGATTTAAATGAGACAACTAAAAAGTATGATGTAAGAAGTCGAAATATTAGTAAGCGTTGCGTAAATGTAAGTTAGCCCATTTTTCTAATACAACCTGTTTCCAAGTTTCGCAGGCAAAGTTCAAGCCTCGGGCATTACACCCGACCCAAGGACGTATTCTGGGAATCGAACTTGAAACTCCCGTCCGTCGTACGATCGTAAACAAGTGTCGGTAACACATACACCAAATGGTTTCCGATTTCCATAATGAATACTTCAAAGTAAACTACACATGTCAAATTGTTTTGATCGATTAACTAACGAAAACGAACTATGAACTAAAAACAAATATTAATATGTACGGACATATTAATATTTGTTTTTAGTTGATTATGTCTAAAACCGTGTTTTCTCAATTATTACATCAGGTTTTTAGTTGCAATAAATTAGGTGTTTCCAAATATAGGCACCTACATAACAAAATCTATTCAATGAACTTACATCAATATACCTACATTCTTTTTAAAAATGTTGATGAAAAATTTAAATTTAATTACTATTATTACAAAATGAAGTCGCATATGAAATGAAGAATGCTTGGATTTGATAACTGTAAATTCATCATCAATGTCATTAGCAACCGGCGATGAGAAGGGTTAAGGTGCCATGCTTGTGCGAGGTCTTGTTCTAACGGTGAAGGCGAATATCGTAAGGAAACTTGCACGCTTGAGAGTTCTCCACAATATTCTTTTATATATGTTTTAACTGTTGCAACGTCTGCCTATCCTCATGGGTCAAGGCAAATGACGGTTCTAACCTTTTCCAAATGAGATACACATAATTGTGCCAAAGTTTTTATCTATGTACATACGTACAAATATAAAATGTTCTATGATAAACCTAAGAGAGCTTTTAAGGTTCCGTCAACAACTTTAAAACTAAATATTTCTTTTCAGTGGTCAAAATAACTTAAGAAGCATACAACCGTAATTTGCTAGCAAAAGTAATGCATTCATTTCCGCGATTTATAAAAATGTATCCTGGTCTTATAACCTCAAGAATCACAGCCTGCCTGGTATCTAAAATTGAATTTACAATACCTACTCTTAACCCTTCTAAGTGGCTTTGATTAGACGAGATCTATATCTAGAAATGGACTGCCAAAAGCTAATGGACGGACGAAAAGCTAAGGGATGGTGGATTTCAATTTTAAGAGTGTATGTCACGAACAATATGCGATAAAAAAATTGCATGTGCATGCGTGATAGATTAAAAAAAGAACATTATTTTGAAAACTGGAATAATAAATGCATCATTTAAGTTTTTGACAGGCGAAATTGAGAGCACAAAACGCGCTAGAGAACCTTGCGATAATAGCAATAGACAATATTATAGTTTTCTTTGTCATGTACACAGTTGCCTAGTCAGCTACAGGCATCTAGTCAAATTTATAATAACTTTTGATATACATAAACACCTTACGTTTTTAAGCGCTGCCATATTTTATATCTATGAGAAATAGTCACCGCTTAAATTAGGCGGCTACTTTGCCGCCAAAAGAATCATGCTAATTCTATTAGAATAAAGTAAATTTTCCAACGACTAATTCGATCCGAAAGCCCTGAAGCCTTCCACTTAGATAAAATTTCATAACCATTTTATCTATTAACATGTCATACACAATGGTGTTTGACAGCAAGTCCGATGAACTTAGTGCGTTATTTTTTTAACGTACCACGTCACGTGCATTATGCATTCAGAATGAGATGTGTAGAACGAAGGCGGTGATCGTGGAGCGCCGGTTGTCAAGGTAACCTCGCTGACGTATTTACATCATATATTTTTAGCGACTTGAACCCGCTACTGGTTTTGATATTTCATACTTGTATTTCCGAATGTTTCATACCTTCATATAACAAGTTAATAAAACTAAAAATACATTTTATAATAACATAAATATTATTACCTACGAACATTAAAAATATTCGGCTAAGTAAGTAGTAATGAGTTTTTTTTATTATTTTGATACATTGTAATTGTAACTGATTAAATTGTAAAAATGTTATCTATTGCAATGCATGTAAAAGTACAGAACGAGCAATTACCTACAAGTTTGCGCATTTACGCAGAGGTATTGATTACCTACACTTACTACATCATAAAGAATTCTTAGTAAAAGAACAGGATATCTTTTACTTCGCGATAAAATTTTGCACAGATCCTTAAGATAAAACGTGATAGATGAATTTACTATTCATTCGTGGTCTTTTGATTTATTTATTGTAATTCTTAGGAAGTATAACTACGAGTGAAGGTGAAACTTAGCGACTACCCCGGCATGGAGACGGTTGAAACAAATCGATTTTCTTCTCGATCTTTGAACTTCACATACTATTAAAAATATCAAGCAACGAACTTAAATGATATAGCACATTTTAGTTACAAAGGCGTTCTTGAATCTAACTATAATCTAATCTATAAAAGCCAAATCGTTTTTACCGTGTCCAGTCCACTCTATATGTTTAAGCACTTCATTCGAATACATCATACATTACTGAAATTTCATGATAACAAGACATTGTAATAAAATAACAAAAACGAAATCATAAATAACACAACGAGCCCAAGCCAATGTATGTTGATTATTGACATTGTTTTACAACTGTTAAACTGGTTCCATCTATTCTAATGCAGTGAGTGGAATTCATCAGTTTATTTAAAATGTGAATTGTTACTAAAACATTCTTGATATGATTGATATCAGCGCAAAGTTTCGAAGTTCATAAGTGTGGGGTAAAGGTTGCGGGGCGTATAGGGAAAATACCAATTGTATGCTCCAAGATTTTTTACGCTTCAGTTCAAATATATTCAGTTTCTTAGTATTACTTACACGTATATTTGTGTAACCAATATAAAAAATATATTTTTTTAAGTGAAGAGCATAGGCAATGAACAGGAAGCATGTGTACCTACGTGGTCTCTACAGTCCATAGGCGTTTACAACTGCAGCCAAGGGTAATTTTATGATTACCTACTTAGTTTTTTTGATCAAATGCAAAGTCGTTTTTTTAATTAGTTAACCATTCGAATTACTCTTTGCTATTTTCTGAGCATTAGCTAATATGATGCAAATATTTTGCCTCATCTCTTGGCTTTCATAATTTTAGCGAATGAAATATTTTCATAGACTAGTGAATAAACGCTCTACAGTTTAGAAAGCTCTGGCTTTGAAATATGTACTGAAAAGCTTTTGATTTTTAGCTTATGTGCCATAGCACATGCTGTAACAAAAAACCGGATAAAATGACAAAAGATAGAATATTTTTGCATGACTATTTGATACGTAATTAGTAGAAATAATTAAACAATAATGACAATGAAACTTAAAAAAATAAATAATTATTAAAGATACATTTGTAACAGTAAAATTAGAGTTACTTTTAGCGTTACTTACTAACATCGCTTTAATGTGTTAAAACAAAACGCACTTTCAATGACCTCATAAATATAATTGAAAGTAATTAATGTGTGTGTAGTTTTATCTATTATTAACATCACACGAGCCAAATTTCTGTTTCCAGTAATTGACGCAAGCCCGACAAATAAAAAACCTAATGCCCTGAACTGCCATGCTGGCCAACTGTGGTTTAGCAGGCTTTACTCGCCGTAAAGAACATTATCGAGATTTTTGAGGAGTGAAGAATTTTGTGGTCTTTCTAGGCCACTATGGCAGTGATATTTAATCATTAAAATGCACATAATTTTATAAAGCCTGAGGAAGATGCCAGGATCTATACTGCTTTTCTTATCGGGAGGGAAACCTTCAAAAGCTACCCGGTATCCTGGGAGAGATACATGTAAGATTTATGCTGCACTAAAACCCACATGGTGACCCTTCTCTTAGATAGTAGGAGGGCTCCGGGGACTGTCAGAACGCACCAGTACAGATTTTGTACCCTAGATGACGGTAAAATGGTTTGTACCATCATTAGAAAACAAAATTTCGAATGAAACCAAATACAAGGTTTTTAATTTGTATGATACTCCATTACGTAACATGCCGTGTCTGGCACTCACAAATCTTTACAATTTCTTGGCAGACATTTCGCTTTGGTTTCCTGAGTCTTTATTCCGTTTGCGAAACAAACAAGGTTTTATTACACTACACCTACATTAAACTACAAGAGTTTTTAATACTATTAAAATTGCAGTAATTGAGATTGATTGATGATTTATTAGTCCAAATAAAATTTATGATAATCTTTTGTATTGTAATTGATTGTATCCCCATTAAGTCGTCAAATCTGCCCCGCTGAACTTTTAGCGTACCGTCAAAACTTCTTCCCATTTGTCCGCAAACATATGAAAGTAGGAAAGTTTCACGAACGAGGACTCAGAGCTGAAAGGATGCGCAATAGAGGAAAGTTGGCGTGTGCGATAGTGCGGCTGGCAGCCACTGTAAGAAACTTATGCCTTCTGTACGGCTGGTAATTTTCCGGGATGCACATCTAAGCCAACTTATTATGTAGTTCCGGAACATCAGTCAAACGTTGGTGAATTTTGGAGAGCATTACAAACTGATCGCCTGCTCTCTTCCATTTCAGAGATTTGTAGTAAAGCCTGTCTGGTGTAATGCTATAGGGCAGTCAAACGCGTGCGCGTGCGTTCAACTTTAATGCTTTAGATAACATCTGATCTGGTCCCATAAAACCGCAGCCTTTCAGTTTGTCAGAACTAAGCCAATTTGTCAATAGTAGAGTTCTCCTTTTTCTAAGAGGAGGTTTTGAACACAGTTAGCATACTGGCTTGCGGAGAATTTTCCAAAGCTTTGGAGACTGCAACACGGAATGAAAATGTGCCTTCGTACATATTCGATGGCAGATTGCTAACGAATTGCAGGCATTCGCGTGATTCCGCTTTAATATTAGTCTCTATTAGTTATTATTGTCATATACTAATGCCAGGACTCTTATAGGGTAGGCTGACATCAAGAAGCGTCAAATATCTCTATCCTAACAGATCTGACATGCTTCTTCTATATTCATGAGTCTTCATATACGCACGCCATTTTCGGAGATTTTTAACTGCCCAGCGGCCAGTATCTGACCTATTTGGTCTAAATAGGACTATATTTGTTCTAGCTACGAATAACAAACGAGTGTGAGCTTGAGTGAAGGTGGCTCTAAGTTCCGTAAACCAACAAAATATTTTATCCGATTTCCAACTAAACGTGCAAACATGGCTTGTAATTATGGTTGCGATTGAATATTATTTTATGTTATTTATGTGGACCTATATGCTAGGCAACTATTGATTAAAATCTCACCAACTGATCGCAAAGGGTACTTGATTACCCTGTTGGCCGAACTGGCCGATTAACAAGTGACTGACCTCTGGAATTAGAGATGCCAGAGTTGATTCCCATGTAGGGCACATATTTCTAAAACGCATATAAATGTTTGTCCTGTATCTGGGTGTATCATTTTACTGGGTGACTTATAACACCCCTGTATTCACCCGAAGGGGTAGACCAAAAATCATAGTATCCCCATTTGTCAGGAGTTGAGTAAAATGTTCTATGGCAGAAAGGGTTAGCCTCGCGGTACCAGGCACTAATTAATAAATATATACATAGAAATGTACATAATAGGTTAATATTCCTATACTGTCTGATTATTATCCAACAATTTAGCCCAGTTTAGAATCAAATTATCTGTGAGTCAGCTCAAGACATTTATCAGTATTTTTTGCAAATATTTAAATAATGCTGTCGTTATTATTAGCCCTTTCATCGCACCATTGCTGTACACGAGTCTCCAATCAGACTCTCCAGAGAACATTATGAAAAACTTTACGGTTTTTCACGATTTTAAGATGAATTTATTGTAGATTTTTTCTAACGATACTAACGATTTTTGTTATCTACAAACCTTCTAACTTTGTACCTACGACATGTTTCAAACGATGTAATAGTGCTTCACCTATTTTATTTTCCCGAAACCTAAGCTAACCTTACCGTTTAGCCTTCTATTCGGGCCGGTAAATTGTTACGTGTCCAATACTGCACTGCGGCGTTTGATAAGCCTTTAACAAATAGTCTCGAGCTTCACTTCAAAGCTGTTCAAAATTTTTAATTACATGATTATGAAAAATAAAATAGAATTGGTAATAATAATAAACTTGATAGCTTCAAGGAAGAAGCATAAATCAATTTAGGAAAAGTGGCGCGACTTAGTCTTTGCTAATTCGAATTTAAAATTTTTAATTATGTGTTTTTCCGCTTCCGGCCAGTTATGCAATTATTTGGAATAACCTCACTTATAGCCTCTATAGATACAAGTAAATTTTATACTGTAATTACACAAGACTTGTATCGGATTAATCTTTACTAATACACGTCGGTCTATACCGTGAATATTGAAACAGATGAAAATTGAATTGAACAAGTTCGCTTTTTGAAGCCCAAGAAATAAATGTTGGCTGAAAAAAATATACATAAATATCATATGAATTTGATTTGAACATCGTTTGACTTTATTTTAACGAATTTTAAACAATATGTGGTCAAAACTTTATATACAACACGGGTTATCTGTCATATTGTAAAGATTTGGGATCTTAATCTGCTATAGCGTACGACAGAGTACACGCGCTTTACGCTCACAATGAAGCGTCACTGAGGCAAGATTTAATGGCAATGACTTCTGACATCGTTTTAAGCGATTAATACACCTAACTTCAAAAATAGAGATACGTGTCCGGATTTAAATCCCCGACTCGCAGATAACACCTGAAGATCTAAGACACTAGAGTATCC
This sequence comes from Parelbella ahira ahira, assembly GCA_018244795.1. Lineage (NCBI taxonomy): Eukaryota > Metazoa > Arthropoda > Insecta > Lepidoptera > Hesperiidae > Parelbella > Parelbella ahira. The sequence goes on from DWME01001892.1 coordinate 12,876, forward strand.
TCTCACTATGGTTGTTAGGAACATCACAAGGGACAACACCTTTCTTCAATACTATTATAATATACATAGTTATACATATGTGTTTGTCGGTCCGCATGTATATTTGAGCCATTAGAGTCGACCATCCCAGTTATTGGGAATATCGACGAATCTATCGACGCATCATTACCAATTTTGACTATAACAGACTAACCAATAACCAATGAGAGCATTCATACATACATCTTGCAATAATTCAATGTAAACGTTGAATGTTGTAAAATACAATATAATTGAATTATTACATTCATAATAATTGCCCTCTAAACGTAATGCGTTAGTAAAGTAGGTAAGTACCTACGTAATAAAATACCATTAGGTACTCGTCAATTGCCTTTATTTATTTATTCATTTTGTAACACCTAATGCTAAGGGATACAAGGGCTTTATGAATTTATTTGAACATAAACGGTACTAGAGTGTTTTAACAAATCTATTCTAACACTTGCCTTTTCTAGCAGGCACAAAAGATTACAAAAATATAATAAAAAAAAACTCTAACCCTCCAACTAGCGTGTTTATCTAGTCATTAAATGGCAATATAAAATAATAAAATTATCAAGCGGCCGTAGAAAAACGAACAATAGATCACAAACGTTACTTTATCCTATTATAGAACCCGCAATCAAATTCATTGTGTCGTTACTGCGAATTAAATAAACAGGTGAGAACTAGCCGGTGTGTAGTGTTAGTTGGAGAAAAAAATAATTTACAATTCAAAAATCGGACGGTACGTTGAAAACTGACCCTATTTAACCTCAACAATTGGGGTCTTCGGAAAATAAAGGGACAAGTATCGTCGCTGGCTGCAAAAGATTGCTCTCACCTATCACAATTTCTTCATCCATTGTTCGGACGGCCATTAATATTTATTTTTTTTCACCTCTGCATTCAGTGCAACGAGTTCGTCTGCCCTTCGTACAAAAGCATAATGGCTGAAAAGGTATCGTTAAATAATGTTCACAGCATCCGATGTCTATGTTTAACAGTGTAAAGGTGAAATAGTCGAAGGTCAAGAGAATAGTATAAGGCCCGTTGCATACAAAACGAGAAAAAAACCCTTTCTAGGAGCCGGTAGTACTATCTTATTCGGATGTATTTAATGTTTCACAAACGCGCCACATCCGTGAGAAAGAAACTTACCTTTTATTGTTAAATACATGGCGTTTAATACATTATGTTTTATTATATCTTTGAAAAACGTCTTACATTTATAAATATTTGATAAATATTTATGAATTAAATCTAACTCGTATCTGTGAGGTGTATTAAGTACTCTTAACGTCTTATTAGAATTTTTATTGGCCATCTCCGCTTGAAAGAGTTGTTGCGTAATGGGGATGAAATCAAAAATAAAAAGCATATTCTTTTATGCCAGCTCACCTGATGTCAGCAGTGATAGCTTAGTGATTTAGAACTTAGAGTAGAGTAGAGAGAGTAACGGAGAAGAAATCACCGTGAGGAAACCTGTATTGCTTAGAATATTACATAATGTTCTCTAAGGCTTTGGAAATATGCCATTCCGTCTTTGTCCTGAAAGGTGACCCATCTCCAACAGTCGAAAGTTAAAAGAGTTTCTTATAAAAGTGATGGTGTTAACTTTATATCACATAATCACTGCATCATAATATGTCGAAGTGGCTCTTGAATAGACGAGGCGATTGTTGAGATCAGTGAAGGCCGTCCCTATTACAGACGGATGTTCAATGTCATATCGTAAATCTCTTCTATCTGAGATCTCTCAAATAAAAACTATTATCTCTGAATTCTAAGTATGGGTTCCGTGGGTTATTGAGACTGTTTACATATTACATCTATCAAATTGTAACAGAAACGTCTATCCGCCTTCTTCTTATATTCAACTAATAAAGTATCAATATTAATTTGAAAATATGATTATTTAATTCGTTGCAATCATTTAAAACGATCTACGTAATTAAGTATATTTACCTATATGTATTGACCTATAATTCCTAAGCTTCCTATAATTAATGCCAACCTACGTGTAAAAGCCCTAAAAGGGACATACAGCCGACAGGTGGGTTCATCGTTACCATATAAATAAAATAAAGTACGAAGCAGCTTCATTGTGAAAGCTATGCGCGGACAAGGACGTATTTAAAAAAATGCAATCGTGAGAATAAAATTTCTGATTCCGTCTTAAACATAGGTATTGTATTTATTTATCGCTACACAAACAATTATTAAGTTATATGAATGTAACGTAAACGTTGCATACGACTGTAATTTGAAATTAGAATACGATGAGACACAGTAACGTATGTATAAGCGAACTAATGAACTGGCCAGCGACCCCGCGGTGTCGCCTAACTAAAATCTCATCCCGTATCTTAGCGAGCAATTCATCAATTTCTCCGACTCTCGATCGCGACCGCAACGGTGCTCCCATGAAAGCTAGTCTTAGAAATAAAAGCTAATAAGTGCAAACACACATTTGAAAGGCCTATTCAGTTCTATAAGCGTAGTACCACCCTACCATTAAGAAAAATCCAGTTGGGCCGCAAGTTAGCATGGGAATGTTCGAGGGGTCAACGTCATTCGTTTCGTACTTGTCCTGGGTAAGCAGTACGTATTATTATTTCGATAGATGTTTTTATTTTAGGGTCTCGGATCCGGTCTGCGCGCCCCCTCGCCCGCCGCGGCCGGCTGTCGGCTGTCGGCCGCGGGTCGCGCTCCATTCGATACATGCCGCGTATTCAATGCCCGAGACACTCGCCTCGCACTCGTGAAATCCGATGCCTTACAAGAAAATCTTGATGCATTTACTTATATAATACCGAGGCTTATTGCGCGCCAAGGCTCGCCAGCCAACATAATTTGATATACCTTTCCGCATGATTCCAATACTCAATTATAAATGTAAGTCGACCACATGTAGCTATAGCAAGAAATAGGTCTGCAATTAAAATATAGCCTTTCATCAGTTGAAATATTCCAACTGTGTCGTTGGACAGTCGGTATATGTGCATCGAAACCAGTTTAATTGCATCTTGCAGCTGTTGTTAATTTTATTTCTGTGTTTCCCAAACCGATTCCCGCACAAAACAGAAACGAGGTCCGGCGCGACCGGTTCTCTCCATCAATCTCAGCCATTGAAATCACGAAAGCGCTGGCCGGTGCGAATTTCACACCAGTCTAGACTAGACTTCAATAATGTCGCAATGTGCCTAGATTTCCTCTAACGCCTAGAACTGTGTGAACAACTAACGGGCGCGCGCCGCTTGATTGAATTCACAAGTTTATTGTGTACGAATGCAACCAGTAAGTATTACGTTTGCTTATAATACTGACGAGTACGTGTGTGGACGGACCACACCGCGTCCGTGTGTGTGTCGTAGTTATTATTCATCGTGCATGCATTCACTTAGCATATTCTGCTCTTGTCAAGTTTGATTCCAACTTTTATTGCAAAGTTTTTTTACTTAGGTACCTAGCAACTTTTAGGCTGTTTCTGTATAGTCTATTCTGTCACAATTCTGCGATTACTTAAATAATATTTAATATATTTGTAAATTTTGCGATTATTAAAATTATATACAAGATTGACCACATTTACCAATGTCTCGATAGTGGAGACGCTTGTATGGAGAGAGCAGGTCCGAACGCCCACAAGGAATTCCATTTTGAAGTCATATTTGCATAATGTAAGCACTAAACACATATCTATGTTAGGAATTTTGGTATTTCGACTTCATGTTCTAGGTGTGGCCGATAGAACCTATATAAAAGTATAAGAATGTGGAAGAAATATACACATTAATACCAAGATGTTATGGTATCCTTTAAAGAAAGGGGATTTTGATTTTCTTAGATTACTATATAAAATAATTATTTCAGTATAAAAATTAGCTTTAAGAAGGCAGGTTGCAGCGGCTGGATGAGATCAGCGGAGGATATAAGTATTTAGTATTGTGGTATATTTAGCAGTATGCCTATGTCTAGCAGGGGAACACTAGAGGCTGAGGTGATGATACTGATGATGATAAGGATTAGATGATAGGTCATACCTAATTAATTTCCAGTAGTAATAAGTATTGCCTATAGCATCATCACCAACCCTTCAACGGTTGGATACGACTTCGCTCATTATGAAACATTTTCTCACATTATATTAAAATATTATAATATAAACGGTGTATATTTATTTCTTGAAGTGTTGTGATATATACAATGTAATGCACATATTTATATGAAGAATAGAAAATCCCACATTAATAAATTGTCACATTATGTTTTATGAAACGAACGTTATGTGTAGGTATTATTATTTATTTATTTATTTATTAAATGAAGTTCATTAGCTAAGGGTTCCAGATAAATTTAATGCGCTATAGTATTTTTTTTCCAAGGAACCCTGGGCGATACAGAGGATGAGAGGCAGTTTCATATTTTCTGCTTATAAGAACTTTTTGTCTATTTATGTTTATCTCTTTTATAATGGTCAACTCTCTTATTTATTCATACATTAAGATTAGATTTCGGTCCAGAAACAGTTCTATAAGAAACAAGTCCTATAAGAAACAAGTACCTCACTTAGGTCCCAAATGCTTTATTTGCATGAAATTTTGCATTTTAATGTAACATTAAAACGTAACATCACGCCTGTAATCCCTGAAAAGGTAGGCAGAAGAATGTAGTTCACTCCCACGTTTCACCAGTTATTCATATATAAATAATTAATTATTTATTAAAAGGATACGTCGTTTATCGTTTTATTTTCATCACAATTAAATTATAAGTCATTCCTATTCAAATTTTACATCTCTTGCTAGAGGATCTTTACGCAGCTGACAGGTAGCGGATGCTTAGCTTATCAGGATAGGGCTAGGTCCAGCAGTGGACTTCGGCTGATGATGGCAACAGTACGGTGATGTGTTTACAATTTTATTATGATTCGGAATAATATTAATAAAATATTATTTTATGGTTATAATTGCTGGAAAATACATGGCTGGAGAATATGTAATCTGTTTCTATGTTAATATTAGTCATCAGTTTTATGCAAAACAGGGTTATTGTGTATGTCTTGTATTCATTATTGTTATTACACCATCTCGCCATGTCCCTTATAGTGTAGATAGAGAAAACGGAGTGCCAAATATGTGTATTCTTACAAACTTGAAGTGCTTCTTCTGCGTTCATCACTTTCTGCACATGTTCATGCCATTTTAGATTTCTAATGCAGATAATGAAAAGAAAAGTTTGAACATTAATAGTAATGAAATTTTTAATGGAACTTTCTAATAATATGCCAAATCGATAACTTATACAATTAAAACTAACTTTAGTGTAGAAATGAAATACATTTAGTTGATTTAACATTTTGCTGTATTTCGTTAAATTTATTAATTGGTAATGGTTTGTACTGTGATAACGTGTACAGTTTTCTTAAATTTTACTAAATAAATTTGTAATTCACATTACAGGCAAAATATGTACCTATATTGTACAGTCGTCTCTTTTATGTCGTATCATAAGCGCAAGGACGGCACCTTATTAGCACGCGTTCTATTGCAGCATTAATTTTTCTGAGGATAAAATTACGAAGCGAGATTAAATATTGTTTTCGTTGTAGTTTTACAAGTTCTATATTTAGCATTACCCGGCTTTCCTCGCTGTGGGGCTTCTAGGGTTACTCGGGAGCGTACATAACGCGGCGAACGCAAACCAGTTCCCAATCTACCCTCACCCCGCGTTTTGTTCCACACGACGGTCCACATCTTTAATATATAACGACTTCGAGTACTACTTAGTGGTTGCTCTCAAAGATCACCAGTTTTATCTCCCTTTCACATCGCCTTTTTTTCGCGTGACGACGATCCGATCAAGAAAGAAATTTCTGTCATTTTTTTTATCCCAATACAAAACGTGAATGATGGCTCACAATTGGCTGTCCTATCGCTAAGGAAACGATTCCTATTCATCCGTCCTTTTGATAAAGAAATGTGAAAGTTACCTTTTATGTTTTTTTTGTAAGATTACGCGGATCAAGTTAGGATAGCTTGTGTTTGTATATGAACAATATGTGCTCGTGTATGGACAAAAAGCTTCACCTGGACACGGGCAGTCGGGATTTAAATCTAAAAAATACTTAGTTCAGATCACACTTTAAGATTAAACATCCCTTACTGTAAGGTTTTAGGAAAACATCTATAGAAAACCCACACGCCTTAAGCCTTTTTCGCCATACACTTTAGAACGAGCAAAGTCTGCCAAGCTGCAGTAAATCAGTGTGGTATATCATTGATTTTAACCTTCTTATTATAAGATGAAATCCTCGTTTAATGAAATTCTTGAAAACTACTTAATGGACTATATTTTTATTGGCATATAAAAGGATATGTTTAAAGGCATCACGGTGCAGGGTCTCTGATAGATCTGCAACTATTAGGACTATTCTGATAAACAGAAATGAGTTATCCCGATAAATAATTTAATCATATATAAAAATACTGACATGAAACGTTCAATAGTAAAAAAGTGTACCAATATCAATTGATACTTATAAAAAAGCCATCGATACAATTGTAAATCGCGTCTGACACATTTGTCCAATGTTAATATAGCTACAACCATATTGCGTCCTAACACTAGGCGATGTACGCGCAACTGCGGAACTTTGCAGCTTTGAGTTCACACTACGCTATTCCAATACACATTAATATAGGTGTACCTTTATCATTGATATTATAACGTGTAGTTATGTATAAATAACATTTTGTTCTACACTCTATGTATGTCTTGGGCGCGTAACATAACTCGTGAAACGTGAGAGTAGGTACCTACTACACTCCTCTGCCACCCTCTCGGGGAAATACGACCGTGAAGGTATTTTTGTTTACATTTATTTTTAAATTTATATCATGATCTACTCTACCCTCAGGCTCGCCTTTTTAAGCTTATTACTCTTTAAGAGTTGCCTGAATGATATCACCCCTAAGCGATAAAACTGCCCATTGTTAACATTTATACATATTATGTATACACAGTATTATCTCTCATGTGCTGTAAGTAATAAATAGCTTTAATTGGGTACAAAAGAAATAATATTTGCAAATGAAATTTATTGACTTGTTGTTTAGAATAGCATTACAATAGTATATTTAACAAGATTTTTCATTATTGTTGTAGAAACGTATCCCAGTTCCCTATTGGCCTTCTACCGCAGTCACAGGGCATTCAGCGTCAACGAACGAACATCCAAGCACACTTTAAAAATTAATCATAGTTAGGAGCGAAGCTCTCCTTTGTATTTAACCAGATCTTAGCGTATTGCTGTTCTACAATACCTCAATCGACTTCTACTCCTGACCTTTAGAGCACGGGAATTTCCCGGATGATCAACAGTTCTCTCCAATCCATCAGTCGCTTGCGGTCAATGATATATAACTTCGCGAATCGCTAACGATCTGCAAGCGCGTCAGGTTCACGAGCGTCAGCAGGCCGGTTACTGCACCACAATGTATCGTAGCTCCTGCTATTTGTGCCAAAACGTTTGGTGCAGTGCGTATAATTTGTATGTATCCCGAATATTAGTATGGAATAGAAACAGGGTAATATAATACAATAAAAACACTATACAAACACGTCTTTATTGTAGACCATATAAAAATACAAAGTACAGAGTAACAGAATTCGGTAAAAACAAAAGGCGCTTATATTACACATATTACATTAAGTTAACACTGACAATATACTCTGCTATGGTACGTACTGGGGTAAGATAGGAAATGAATGTAAATATCTCGGAAAATATATACGTACATTGCTAAGGTCACTTTATTCTAGTGAGCAAATTCGTGATATGGTAACTAGTCGGCTGATAAACTATATCTATTTGTCCAAATGCGCTGCATATACCTAGTATCTGTTTGGATACATAAATATTTTTTATCATCATCATCATCAGCCTATAGCTGTCTACTGCTGAACATAGGCCTCCCCCAGAGCGTGCCACGCTATTTTTAATATTTTTTACATTTAGATAAAAAAAATACTTGTGCTTATCACACACTATTTTGTTCTGAGTAGTGAGAGGAGCCACGAACTAATCTCACGTGTTAGGATAACCAACCACAATTGTGACAGCTGCCTGTTCGTAATAATGCACTTTATTTAAAAAAGGTTACGTGCAGTTCACAGAACTTTGATTCTCTTTGCACATCTACTTAAAGGGAACCGATGATTTTACTATCAATGAATAATCATCATTTTTACAACTGAATGCTTTGGTCGTTGGCGAGCAGCAGTGTGGGCCGTACGAGAAGTTGTGCCCTGCGATCCTCAACCTGCATGGTCAGAGTGGGGATTATGGGCAACAACACTCGTTGGAAATATTTTTGTCCAACAGTAGTGTGGTACTGAGTGTACTGTGGAAGGTATTTGTTACCAGTGCTATAGTCACGATAATACCACAATCCGACGGTGCCATTTAGTTATGTACCACAATGTTTTATACTGCGTGCGCTGTTCACGTGCTATATTTATCACTCACCGTACCACGAGCGCGCTTTTTTATATAAAATTATTTAACTGCATGGCCCTTTGAATGTCCCTAGAGTTTGCGCGAATTCTAAAAAAAGTATCTAAGAAAAATGTACGTTATATCATCATCATCATCAGTCTAGTCCCCTCCGCAGCTGTACATATGCCTCTCCAATACCCTTCTTACTTTTTATTCTTGATATACAACATTAAAAAAATGGAAAATCGACTGGCTGTTCTATTTTAAGTTGTATGACATAAAAAGGGGAAAGCTCAAGTTACATATACTTATTAATTATGAAGAATTCTATGGTCCAAATTTTTGGTAAGCTCCCTGTCAGAAGATCGTTTGTGGCAGCACGTTGTGGCACACATTTCCACTGCTACGCAACAAAGCCAGCGTTATTATCTACCGACCGAAACGTGTAAGCAGACAGGACAACGCATGTGACTGATTTTATCAATCATAAATCTATTTAAAATTTGATAGTTTCAATTAATCAACGACTGCAGTTGTGATTTACTTTGTTGCCTCATTTTTTTTAAAACAACAAAGAGGTTTTCAGATCGCAATATTTTATTTGCAATTCTCTAAATGGTTTTCGAATATAGAGCAGGTATAAATAAATTAATAAGCTATGTTTACTTAAGTTCTGTAGACATATGGTCTACATACATGCAGCGTATAATGTTTCTACGATTTTGAATAGCGAGCGAAAATTCAGTCTCAAACGTGGAAAGTAAAAAAGATTCCTTTTCATAATAAATAATTTAGCGTATAGCCGGCACAAGTGAAGAGCGGTTTAAAGACGGCGTTCCGTAGGCTGAGGGCCCTCGACGCTGCAAAAGAGAAATTACAAAAATCAAGTTAAAGGCTTAGGGCTTTAAGAAAAAGCTGCACTAGCCAGTTTGAAAAGTGGAGAGAAGATGAATTTTGCTTAATAATTTAGCTCGAACCGTGTCAAGACGCTTCGTTCTGGGCGCTGAGGGCCCTCAGCTCGTGGAAGTGTTCATTACTCCTTGGGGAAAGTATGAAACGTCAGAGATGTTATAAGCTCGCCGCGCCAAGAAACTGTAGGAAATATATTTTTGAACATTATTATTATTATATCATCACGCCAGGTTCTTTACGGGGTAGGTAGAGAGCACCAAGTACGAAATACATATCTTTATAAACCTGCAGTGCTTCGTAGACATTCATCATCCACTTTACATATGCAAAGTAATGTAAAGGTATATCGTCTAACCGTAAGCAGTGATAGCCTAGTGGTTAAGAATTCAGCCTCTTACTCCGGGGGTTCTGGGTTCAAACCCATGGCGCGCACC
>DWME01001893.1:0-22744 GCA_018244795.1 Parelbella ahira ahira
AATATGAATATGATGATAAGAGAAATAACTGAAAGAATTTTTAATAAAAGATAAGTATATAACATTGATTACACAGAAAATTAAACTGGTACATATAAAATACTTCCATAAAACTTAATTCCAAAATGTAAAAAAAAAATGTGTTTGATATTGTATTTGATATTAGTTAAACACAAGATATCGATTAGAAATGTGAAAAAAAAACAGTTTAAGATGTACTGCTCTTTGATTTGGATGATATATTTAAACAGTTAGAAAACCGTGACTTAAAACAGGACTATAAACAAAAGTCTACGAAAGTACTGAGGTCCCTAAACCTAAATTGTCCATAGAATACATCTTTATTTAGTAAAGATTTGCTTTCATCAGTATTTTAAAATAAATATTTAGAAGCAGACTGACTGTGCACGCTAAGTCGCGCCTGCTGCGCGGACTGCCCGACTTCGTTGCTGGCTTCCACGGTGTACACTCCAGCGTCGTCCACGCCGATCTTCTTCACGGTCAGCTTGAACAATTCGTTCTCGCGGTCCTCCACGATTTCGATTTTATTCGATGGCTGAATCACTATACCGTCCTTACTCCTGCACGCAAGGTTTACTGGGATTAGTATCCTTGTAAATATTAACGACGACGACATTCGTAGGATCGCCGGTAGACACTGGATGAGGAAAGCAGAGGACCCAGCAACGTGGCACGCTCTAGGGGAGGCCTATGTTCAGCAGTGGACAGCTATAGGCTGATGATGATGATGATGATGAAATATTAATTATGGGCACTATTTTGATGACTTCAATGGTCAACGGGCCTAAATAATTTGAGGTATTAATCATACCCAGAATTGATAATATGGCAAAGAAATGTCCATAATCAAAATAGTCATTGGTAAGGTAAACGGTACACATTTATATTTGGAGATAATGGTGAAGTATTTAAATAAAATTGTTAATTAATGAACTGCATTAATATGACTAACAATAAACGAAATTTTGACAAAATTTTTCACTAGAGATTTTTTTTACGTCATGCTAGCAAGAAGGATAGCAAAGTTGATAAAAGGGCTGGTGGCCTTGATGATGATGACGAAGCATATTTAGTTTCTTTACAATATACATACCATTTGACCTCCGCGATAGGGTTGGCAATAATTTTCGTGATGAAGGTGGTCTCCTCGAAGGGCTGCGCGTTGACGTCCTTCAGTGGTTCAATTTCTGGACGGAGCAGAATATCCAAGCGAGCGGAGCTTTCCCCTATCCCGTACTGGTTCTTCGCTTGAATTGTGTACACTCCCGTGTCCTGGTGACGGCCTGGTGAAGAATAATCAAGAATGAACTTGATATCCAGGTATAACTGTGTGATTCGGGTGGTCACATTGAGTGCATTCTCCTAAGTTTTAAACATTTGAGAGTTAACTTTTTTTCTACAAATCTACATCAACATCCTACTATATGTTCAGAGTTGGGCATGAAAATGCCCTAAAGAGCACCATCGCGCCATGTCTTCGACTTGGCGCATCAATGTTTTGCTTGCAGCCTTTTCCAAATCTTCATCCTTGTCATGATGGAAATGCCTTGATAGTTTCTATAGCTTACCAGTTGGAATATGAAGAGTGTAGGTGCATTCCTTGAGTCCATGGTCGATCGGCTTTGCATCTTCACTCATGACGATAGTGGCATCCGGAGTAAGTTCGTTGCCATTCAGCATCCATGCTATGTGAGGAAGTGGATCGGCAGTGCAGACTGCCTGAAGAGTGACTGGTTCTCGCTGCATCACGCGTTGAGCTTCCAATGGGCTCGTGAAGATAGGTTTCCGGAGTTCCGCCACGGCTGTTCATAATAAATGAATAATCAGACTATATTAAAAAATATGTAAGAAAAAGCAAGAACTTCCTTGTCTTTTTGGACTAGTCCATTTGAGGACGAGAAAAATGAATATAAACATGAATCATACCAGTTATAAATTCGGTATAAAATGTACAAAAATTCCAATGTTGTCTTTATGTAAGTATTTTGTAAATGATTAGATTTTATTTTTTATTTCTAATTACGATCATTACTCATTAAATTCATTTAACATTTTTGTTATTTTCTTTGACAACAATTGTAAATAATTTATCTATAGGAAAAACATGAAACTTACGTGTAACAGTCAATTCAGCTTGCTGCACATTCTTGCCAAGGTTGTTACTGATCTCGCATTGCCATTTTCCAGCGTCGGCCATATCCACGCTGTCGATCACCAGCTTGTACAGATCGCCTTCATTCAGCACGTGGATTCTCGCGTTAGAAGACACTTCTTTGCCGTTGTGAAGCCACTTCACAATGGGCTTGGGGTTTCCGGTAGCTTCGACGCAATACACCATAGGTAGGGACTCGAATACTTTGCCGTCTTTCATGGTGCTTTCTTTCATTGAGGGGGGTGCTGCAACGATTAAGTGAATGTGTTAGAACTTCGCCATTGTGGAGTTTCATTGAGTACTCTAGTTATATCGTTTATTGGGAATTGAATTTATTAAGTGGAAAATCGGTCCTTTGAAATTATAACGCAGAAAATTATATGTATGTTCAAATTTAAATAATTAACTGCAACAGTAAATTTACTTGGGGCATATTTATGAGAAGTTAGTTGAACTAAAAAAATTGCCAAAAGTGTTCTGCTATTAAATTTAAATGTATTTGAATTTAGAAGAAAGAAAGAAAGCTAACATATTTACATATTTATTGCTGAAGGTATTATCAGAAATGTCTCGCCAAAGCATAATTCTGCAGCTAATTTCATTAATATTTCCAAACATTCGTCTCGTTCCTTTAGAACTGCGCGATATATACAGCTCGTTGTTACAGAAATACGAAATAAACTTACCAGATAATGTGTACGATTAAGGCAGGTAATATTTGTGGAGTTTCGTGGATACAAACCGTTATCGTTGCGTGTCATCGGATAAAGGGTCTTACTACAAAACTATTAAGAAGCGTTTTGCCATGCTCGCGACGTGCATTTATATTAAATTTACCTTGATGACGTTGTTGTGAGGGCCACGGGTGCTCTCAACATCGCCGACGCAGCGGGACCCAAGTATTAGTATGCCAGAAGGGAATGTTATTACGCATGCGCGCTAAAACAGACATACGATAGACATTAGTATAATAAAAATGCGTATTTATTGACCGAATATACATAATATGTTCATTTGATCTGATATTAACTTAGATCATAACCATAAATAATTATTACTACTAACGAATAAAGTAATTTGAAGAATAGTATGTACAAAGTAAGCTAAGAAAATATCAGACCATGATTTTAACATCGACAGCAATTTTATATCCAATTTAAAAGCAACAATGAAAGTTAAATCCGGCAAACACTGCGTAGCGTTACACAATGAACCAATTCAGCCGTGTCCATTAATAATTTAATTTATATTTTCCTTCAGAATAATATTTTATTGACTTGAATTACCTTTTTCATCTTCTTTATTAAGAATATCGTCTAATATGCTCCTCTGTCTCTGACTTCGTCTTAATAGTTCCTCTATATCTCCCCCTGTTTCTTCTTCCATGCTAATTAAGTTAGATTTTCTTCGTCTTTCGACTGACGTCTCGGCTGTGTCCTTAGTAATGTTATCCAAAATTTTGCTAGGCCCTAGAACTAATTCCTCTAAGATACGATTTTTAACGTCACCTATCTTGTTATCAGAAATTTTTAATTCTTTTTCATCAAATTCTTTTGATATATGAATAAGCTTTTCTGTAATGTCGTTTTCGAAAACCCTCTCTGACTTTTCTTTGAGTATAACAGATTCCTCGTCACCTTCATCCGTAAAATAATCCTCCTTGAAGGAAGACTGACGTACGTATGAATCTTTACTGAAAACCTTCCTGGTTTCATCTATTTCGAAAATAGATTTAGAAAGATCTTCGATGGATATCTCGCGAGAAAGTGAGTCATTGTGCCAACTCATATCGTCTTCTGAGACTGATTTGATTGACATACTTGTATTTCTGTTTCCAAACATCTTTCCATATCTTGAACTATTATCTGCTTCGGAATCAGTCTGTGGCTCCTCAATAATTCCATACGTACCCCTTCTTATGTGATCAGGTATTGTATAAAAACCAAGATCGGAAAGAAAGTAGCTGTGACTGGCTATTTCTTCCACTTCAAGTGACGTCGTGTGAGGTTTGTTTGGTTGGATGATCTTTCTTTCGTATTCGTCATCGTCATCGTAATACACGGCGGTTGAGGTCATTTTGTGTAAGGTTCGCGTTTCGGCTGGACCTACCAGTTAAAATAGTATTATGGCGACTTTAGACACTATCTGTTTCAAAACTAATTAGACATGCGATGGATGGTCTGCATTACAAAATTTAATTTCTTTTTGTATAAGCAATATTATAAAAAAGTTAGATAAACGATGAAAAATGAAATTAAGAACTGGGAAGAGAAGGAGGAAAGCTGTGTACCGACCTGTGATAATTGCGCCGTGACATCGAGCGCTGCTGACTTTAGACACAATAATTGAACCGTCGTCGCCTTTCTTGAATGTGGTTACAGTTTCGAAAACTCGGCCTAAACAATAAATCACACTTGGTATGTTAAAACACGGTAAGTTAAAAAACATGCAAATCTACGCGTGAAATCGTGAGTTTATTGCGTCCTAGAAGCTGTTTGCTGGTTTGAAGAGAGAAGCGAGAAGCGGATAACTTTATACCTTCAGTTTCGGCACTTAATAGTTCTTCTTTGATGGACTCCTTTTTAACGGATTTACGTTTGGGAGCCTTTAATTGCACGTCAATAGATACTTCCTCAGCTGTTTCTGGTTCAGTGACTCCTTTGTCGCCTTTTTGCTTTTCTGTATTGATGTCTTCTACACTAGATTTCTTTTTTTGTTCATCCGATTTATCATCCCAAATAGATTTTTGTTCTGCTGTTTCTGGTTCAGAAACAGATTTTTTTGCTTTTCCAGATGGTGCATCTATTTTTTCTACTTTTGGTTTCTTAGGTGTAGCATCGTCTTCATTAATATCATCCCAGAAAGATTTTTCTTCAATAATTTCAGGTTCTGTGAAAGACTTGTTAGCTTTAGAGGGAGTTGATTGTTCTACTTTTTCTACCTTGCTTTTGTCTCTTTCACTGTCTGCTACCTCGACAATTGATTTTTTTGTAATGATGTCTTCTACACTGAGTATTTTATTTTGTTCCTCGGAGTTGTCATCCCAAATAGACTTTTCTTCAGTAGCTTCAGGTTTCGTAACTGATTTCGTTGCCTTGCTAGCGGAGTCATCTACTTCATGTATTTTAGATTTTCTAGGCACAGTATCTTCTTCCGCAAGGTCATCCCAGAATGACTTTTCTTCCAGAAGCTCCGGTTCTGACAATGACTTGTTACCTTTTTTTGTAGCTGGTTGTTCAATGTTTTCGATTTTCGATTTTTTAGACTTAGCACCCTCCGTGTCTTCTATACACTGTTCTTCAGCTATATCAGCTATCGTTTTTCCTTTTTTACCGGTTTTTTTTTCATCCGCATCTACTACCTTCTCTACTTGCTTTTTCTTTGAATTGATTTCATCCTCAAGTTCTTTTTCGATTAGAGTTTCTTTTGAGAACCGCGAATGAACTTCCTTTGCTATTAAACACAATGAAAATATGAAAACAAAATGGTTTATTGAAATGAATGACAAGTATTATTCACGTCATACACATCAGATGAGGACAGAGTGGAAATGGTGCAGTAAAATATATGGGTGCACACAAGAGCATTCTTGTCAATTGAATGCCTTAGGTCTTAGAACTAATGATACTAAACGTCCACGTTGGGGACTTCACAAAAAAAACTAAAACGTGCAGTGCAGTCATCTACTGGTCACTAAACTACGTTAGGGATTTACTACTGTACCTATGGAACGTCCACCGTGGCCAATTCACTGGTGAATTCTATTGAATCGTGTGGGTTTGTATACATTACCAATCGTGTGTGATGTGTTAAAGTGTTCTGTGGGATTTTGAAATTTCTGGATCCGTGGTGCTACATTAATTCTAACTTATACTAAATCGTGTTTATCGCAATTCTTACAAACTAGGCGGACCAAAATTTATTTAATAAATACAAATATTGATGCCTTTCATTTTCAAAAAAAATTGAATAAATGTAAATTTTCTTTTTTCAGATCTCATTCCAAAATGAATTTAGAATCATCAATCATCATCTAAACTTCATTTCATATATTTTCATGAGATTTTATTGGTTTACTTAAACCATTGTCGTTATCGGCAATTTACTTTCTAAGCATAGCCGGTCAC
Source organism: Parelbella ahira ahira (assembly GCA_018244795.1). Lineage (NCBI taxonomy): Eukaryota > Metazoa > Arthropoda > Insecta > Lepidoptera > Hesperiidae > Parelbella > Parelbella ahira. The sequence goes on from DWME01001893.1 coordinate 6,301, forward strand.
ATACTTACTGTGCACTGTGACTGTGCTCTTTGAGGATACACTGCCCATCTCGTTGTCGGCCTTCACCTCATACTCTCCGCCATCTTCTTCTTTTACGAGAGTTACCGTTAAGTGATAATTCTCTAATCTGCAAAATATTAATGTTTTTCCGTGTACATTTAGTAGTGGAGATCGCGACTAGGCTAAAGTGACGTAGGACGCCCTCCAGGTAGGTGGAGTGGCGATATATGCAAATTAGCTGGCACTATTTGGTATGAAGAGCTGAACATCGAGCTCACTGGCGTCCTTTTAGGCCTATGACTGATGATAATATATTTAAAGTTCACGGTATTATTAAAAATGGATATAGAAATATTTTGGTCCAACCTCTGAGTATCTCTCTCGATCTTTATTCTTGCATCGGTGGTGACTTCTTTCCCGTCCTTGTACCACTTCACCTTGGGCTCAGGGCATCCTTCCACCTCTACTTCTAGTTTCAAGGTCTGGCCGGCGTCAACCGTCATGTCTACAAGACTTTTGGTGATACGAGGTTTTCCTGGAAAGAAGATTCGCTTGTCTTAATGGTTTTTGTGTACAGCTAATGAATGGACCAATTAGTGCATGGGTAATATTTTAATCAATCTATTTTATTCCATCATAATAAGTATATTGCGAATTCTCCACTTACGTCCATGTGATTTCAAACTAGGCAGAGCTTATGCTATGATAATCTAAGAGCTCATTCAATAATATGTAGAAATTTATACTCTCTGTGAGTCTTAACAATACTGTCTATTTTTCGCTAATTTAATAAACCTATAACAACAAAGGCTATATTTTAAAACTTCACATCATCAGTTACATTTCATAAGTGATAATTACTATTGACAGTGAAGGTGGCCTGGCAACTGTCTTCTCCCAGTTCATTGGATACTTTGCAGGTGTACTGTCCGGAAAGCTCAGCAGTCACCTCCTTCAAGATGAGCTTGTGGGAGCTACCGTTGTCAATGCGCGTGTAGATTGACTTCTTCTCAGTTATTTCCACATCTCCCAAATACCTGGACGGCGAAAATTTACGATTAGGGGAAGGTATGGTTTATTACTTCAAAACAGAATGATTGTGTAAATATATAATTCTTTTCCAATCACTAAAAATCTACAAATTTCATTGGAAAATGTGGGTTTTATATACAAGAAAGAAAAACGATGTCCATATCATATGTTATACAACTAGCTATGTTTTCAATAGTTGGCAATGTCAATGACTACATACCATTTGACGCTGGGCTCGGGGTAGGCTTCGACGTCGACGGTGAACTCGACATTGACGTCGCCCTCGCTGGCCTTCGTGTCGCGCAGCTTCTGCGTGAACACGGGCCCGCAGCGCACGTGCAGCGCGCACGCGTCGCTCGCCGCGCCGTGCACGTTGCGCACCTGCACGCACACACACACACTAACTGATAAACAAAACATATAACAAGCGTGTTCTATAAGTAGCTAGAATTAAGTTGGTTGTCAATTTTAATTAATAATTAGCTATCGATGCAAACATTCAGGATTTAGCCCTCCACCGCCTCTGGCCCCTTACTGACTTTGCAATTTATTTTAACTCCATAGAAATCACATTCGAACCTATAAAACAATATAAAAAGTTAAGCATCTCACCTCACAAGAATACTCTCCAGAATCAGTTCGTGCAGCTGATGTGATCACTAGGGAATGAGCTTCCCCTGACGACGAAATCTTCATTGAAGAGCACTCCGTGAGTTCCTTTTTGTCTTTGAACCTGTGAGAAATTTTATTGTTTCATCCCGATAATTTATTTATTTCAGATAATTTAGTGTAATGAATCGATATTACAAGTATTATTCGTCTAATAATAATATTTGCATAGCATGACACTAAAGCCATCGTCTGCCACCTTAGATTTTATGGAAGAAACAACTATGTAAGCATTACTAGTTAAAAATACCATTTAACGGTCGGGGCTGGCTCGGACTCGGTCTGTATCTCGAAGGTGACGGTCTCCTTCTCGTGGCACTCCTTGTTGCCGCCCAGCTTCTTAATGATCTTGGGTGCGGAAGTAACATGCCACTGCCAGAAGTCCGAGCATTGGTTCACCTCGTTTCTTGGGAAATGAAAAAGGTCGAAATGAGTAAGAATAATTGAATTTCTTCGGTGGTATTCAAACAATAAATGTAGTGACCGATCTGATTCCTGAAGGTTATCGTATAAGTTAATTATTTATTTACGAAAAATAATTCAATCAATCATCGGATCGTAAACTATATTAGAAACTTAGTTCAAATTAGTATAAGCTGCAGTATACACATAGCATATTAAAGTCTTACGCTCGTCTTAAATTATCAGTCGAGTATTGTTTCGAAGATAACTTCAAAACTATTTTATTGTATAATTTTCTTACTTAGCTACAACGGAGTAGGAACCGGTATCAGTCAGTTTGGCATCTTTCATGGTGATCTTGTAGATTTCTTCAGTTTCCTTAACGATAGTGATCTTTTCCGAAGACTTGATCTCCACGCCGTCCTTGTAGAACGTCACTTCGGGGGTAGGAGCGCCCTCGATCTCAATGGTGACGGTGTGAGTGTCGCCCACCTACAGGAAAATATAAGGAACAGAATAAGTAAAGAGACTTGTGACTAAAATAACATAGTCTCAATTTCTTTAGCTTGGTGGATCAAAAATGTATATTCAAAGTAGCCTAAAATAGTTCGTATCTCTTAGCGTGACGGCTTGAAAATTATTTTAAAAGTATCTAATAACAGTATCTGAAGAGTTAAAGAAACCATGTAATTAAAATGAAATATAAATCGTGTACCTACAACTTTATGTATATATCTTATTGTACGTTCATAAAATAAATATGTATAAGGAGAACCTTTGCGAATTGCGAATGAAAAAAAAATGTAAAAAAATCTCGTTTTTGGACAATATCAGATAACCTTGGGTAGAAATGAATTATTGCCCAAGATTCGAAAAAGAAATGAGTAGCTCATGTCATGTCAAGGTCTTACACGTTTAGTTTGATATTACCTAGTTGTATTTTGACTGCACTCACCATGCAAGTCTGGTTCTCCACCTTCTTCTTGATCTTGGGAGCGGCTTTGACGATCAAGTGCATCGTGGTGGTGTCCTCGCCCAACTCGTTGGAAGCTGTCACCTTGTACTCGCCCGCGTCTGCGGCGCTCACGTTCTTGATCACCAGCGACATGCTCTCCTCGTCCTCGTATAGGAACCTGGTTCACCAAGTTTTAGTAGATTTAATTTATGTCCTTGGGAAATATTTTTCTTTTACCGTTATCGTAGTAAGCCTTTAGGAGTGATTCTTTGCTTCATCTTACCTGCTCTCTCATATTTGGTCTTTACGAGTATATGAGCTGATAAGCTTATTACAGTTTTCTTTAATATTACTTCTTTTGGGCGAGATATCTTTTGTGTTTACTCATTCTCGTGCCGAAAATCACTCTGTTAATGACTAATAATTACGTCTCACATAAAAGACTGCTGAGTTGTATCCATCGGCTTTATACTCTCAATATATTTGGGTGTATAAAAGCGTAAAAAAAATTATATCTCTATTATTTTGAAGGAAGTATAGTATGTTAAGACGAAATTAAAGAGTGCTAATTTTAAAATTATTAATATAATTTTTTTAAACTACGAACCGATAGTAAGTCGGTTAAGGGCATCTACTTACTTATGCCTGGTATCCGCCTTTATAACCTCCCCGTCGTGCTCGAACACGATGTTAGGTCTGGGGTAGCCCTTGCAGGTGAGCTCCAGCATGGCGGAGCCGCCAGAAGACACTATGGCTTCCTTGTGCTCAATCACCAGCGTCGGCTTTTCAGGTTCGCGGTGAAGTTCGTGGACCGCACCTTCGGAGAAGAACTTGATTACCTCCAAATTGATTTTATTGTTCATTGATTTTAATTTAATACACAAATTCTTTTGTAATTCGTTACTGTGCTGTTTTATTTGTAAAATTCCTACGTTATCAATACGTAGCCAAGCAAAATATTTTTAACCAAAATTTGCATTCAAATTCCAAAGTAAAGTGCTATGAAATATTGTCCTTCCCTATTATTCGCGATTATTACATACTTAGATGAAAACAGTCATAACCTCCAAGGGGTTGTGTTTAAATTTCAATTTTAAAATATGCAGACCTTGCACAGTTAGTTCAGCTGAGCAGGATATGTTGCCGGTACTGGTCTTCGCGACGCAGGTGTAAAGCCCAGCATCTTCTGGTTTTACGTGCTGGAACACCAGCGCCAGCGAGTCCTCGTCGTCGCCGAGCAGGACCTGGATACAACAGAATATATTTTATAAATAATCATGAATACCGTATCTAAAATGTTATTATTATTGGAAGTACTCGTAATTGAATTTTTACCCTATAAAATGTAACATACATTTTATTCGAAAATTACCTTGAATCTCTCCTCAGGGTCGAAAGGCTGGCCATCCCGTTTCCATGCGAAGGTCGGTTTCTCGCCCTTGGCAAGCAGACCCTCCCCACCGGGCGGCAGCTCGAAAAAGATATTTTTGTCATCTGGATCAAACCGATAAAACTGTTACGCCTGGTCAGTTAAACGTTTTATTAATCAGTAATTTTAGTTGCAAAGTCATTTAATCGCTTTAACTATCGATAGGAATGTTACTTCATATCATTTTTTTTTTTATTTTATTACACGTGAATATTTGAGTGTGTCAAATAAGATAAAAAAGTAATTTACGGTCTAAACTATAAAATAATAGAAATTATTATTAAATATTTCTTATATTCATTAAATTTTCAAATATTTTTACACAAAAATACCTATTACCTAATTAAAAAAAAAATCTCATACCATACATAAACAGACATTTTTCTGAACATATTTGTTTGCTTTTATATCGTTTAATTTTACAACCTTTACTATTAATAATTGATACACCACATTTATAGCAAACATCTGCTATTAAAATACTCGTAAAAAAGAGAAAAAAAAAATGAATTTAGGTACGTTACCTGCGCTCATGTTTAAAAAACCGCCACCGATATGTTTAAGTTCTTGTAATAATAATAATAGTACACACCCCTTACATATTACACGCCCGACATTTTTCACGCTCGACACATTCGGTGCGTAATATGAAGTTATTCGAGCACGGTACCTCACAATGTTTATAGGTCACGACGCGCTAACGGCCGCAAGTAACCATTGTAACAATTATTGTGTGTGAAATTTTTAGCAACGTCTGGACGACGTCCAATGTTTGTTTATGACGAGCGTTCACTATAAATAAACACTGCTAAAATTACATTGAACTTGTTGGTTCCGAATGCCTATTACGTAAAGTGGAATTAGGTTCTGTAAATTCTTCTTTGACAATGTTACAGCCTGTTCATTTGTCGTATGGCAGTCAAACACTTTCCAGTATTAATTAAATATACTTAGTATCTACCGTCCAATTAAATTTTGTAGTATGTGTTGTATGAATCACAGTCTGGGCAGATCATATTTGTAGACTACTAGACAGAAACAGAATAATAGAATCGAGGATTTGTTTTATAAGAAACATTCTAATCTTATTCTGTTATAAACGGCATAGAAAAAGGTGATAGTCAGACAGATTGTCACATTTTGCAACTCCTAAGAGACGTATAATTAAATATAAGAAATATAATTAATTATACTTATTGTTACGAAACGTAAAAGAAACGAGAACTTTTCTTAATTAAAGAAGAAATAAAAGCACCAATCGAGCTGGTACCAGGTAACCATGCACGCGTAATCGATGACAAAATTGAAATTATTGAAGATATTGCAAAATAAATCAGCAGCGGGGATGCAAAAGTTAGAATTGGTTTGTGGAATAAAGAGTAAGTATACAAAATAAATTCGAAAGTATAGCAAACGGCGGGAACGGTAAAAACAATATATTTGACCTGTTACGAAGAGGGATAAAAATAATACATGGATAAAAGGGAGAGGAAGAACAAAGACAACAAGAGTCAATTACTTAATTAATTGAAATAATAGCTGACAGGGAGCAAGGAAATGATAAAACGTTTCGCCAAAATATACAATTATGTTTGGGCAGTTATTTTATGTTCTTTGAAATGGTTATTTTAGACTAAGTAAGGCCAAATAAGAAGCGGTCAGATAACAGTAAGATGCTCACCCACGACGGTGACAGTGGCTTCGGTGGTGACGTCGCCGTAGATGTTGGTAGCGGTGCATGAGTAACGGCCAGCGTCCCCCGCGTTGACGTCGGCTATGACGAGCTCGTAGCAGCCGCGGGAAGCTCGCGTGCGGACAATGGACACGCGGTCGCTCTCCGCGCTCGCCGTGATCTCCACGTCGTTCCGGTAGCTGACAGCAATCAATCAGCTTATAAAATTGTCAAAATTCAGATTTCATTATGGAAGTTACTTTTAATTGAAGGCTTGGTAAAAAAATGCCAATACTACTGCGTTTTGACACAAATTTAGTGTTTGATGACATTTGATCTTGTTTGGAATTTTAACATACAAATCAGGTGAATCGAATTCCATATTTCGAATTAATGCTATGAAATTATTGCTTTGTTATGCTATTATTGAAATTAAAGATGTCATTAGTATTGCTATGCTTAGTTGGAATATAAACTATGTGAGTGGATTAAATGTAATATAAAAAACCGACCATTACAGTCACAGTTACGACTCGTTTTACGGTGACAGTTTCTAAATAAATGTCATAATATGGATTATTAAGCTGTGTTTTCTAAATCTACCAACACGAGCACGACAGACTATAGTAACTCTTTTAACTTTTAAAAGAAACTCGTGTTTGACAGTGGAACAATAAAATATTTGGGGATAATTCATTGAAATAATCGACATGTAAAAGTCGTGTGAATTAATAGAAAGGTTCGAAAAATGGAGCTGTATCCTTACAATTTCACGTCGGGGTTAGGCTCGCCCTTTACTCTAACCATGAAACGCAAGTAAGTGTTGAGCAAGATCTCGGTATCCTTCAGTGCCACCAAGAAGTATGGCGCGTTCAATGCGTTCTTCTGCTTTCTTTCTTCCGGAGTCACTATAATTTGTTAAAAGAAGATTAGACGGGATGAAGAAATGAAAAGTATTACTGCCTGTAATATAAATAAGTTTATTGTATAATAATGGAATGTTTATTAGTCACTTTAATAGACTTGAAATCTTGCTTGCTATATATTTATTTCTCTCTACAAACTTACGTAAATATACTTTGAACTAAGACCCTATCTTAATAATAAACTGTCTTAATTCTAAATGCATAACAGTAACAGATATTCTTAGAAGTCACATAATCTAATGTACGTATATCTAAGTAAAAGCTACAAATACATGCGGTTTTTAATTCTACGGTACGTGATTGAGTCGACAAATACAGGAAAATTATACATAGGACAGTAGACGGAAGAGCTACGGTTAACCGCGATACAATGTCTTAATCTGATGATGACGTTGCGACGAACATGCAGGCTCAGAACTAACGGGGAAATGTTTTTACGCGCAAAATGTAAGGTATATATCAAGAAATCTGTAAAAAAAAAGTATCATTTAGTACATCACGGAAGTGGGCAAATTGAGAATGTATCTTGAATGTTTTTAATTTAATATCTTTTAAAATCATCCAGATGGAATAGCACCAATCACGTGAGATCTAGGTTTAGAGGATTTCTAAAGGCTAATGTATACATGAATAGTCCTTACAAAATCCTTTGGTAAAAGACAAGTATTTAGTGTATTGAAATCTATTGGTCTATGTTCAATTTGCCCAAACCCTTGAAGCAATAGTGCAAAGTCACTCACGCTCGTGTACGACTAACTGGGCGGTGCAGTGGGCATTCCCTTTCACGTTTTCAGCTCTCGCCGTGTACGTTCCCGTATCGTCCTCCCTACAATGCAGCACTTCCAGTTTGTGGATCCCGTTTTGCGCTACGATGTTCACTCGGTCCATCAGCCTGTCGGTTAACGGCTTATTGTCCTTCAACCAGGTGACTTTCACCGGCTCGTTGGTGTCGAGCAGCTCACATTCGAAGGACGCATTATCACCAGCTGAGGATTCAAAGCATTGTTACAGGAGGATCCGTACGGAATTTTCTAAGCTATTATCAGGCATCATTTAGCAAACGAAGATGGTAATTTTGTGGAATGAAGTAGAATTTTTTGCACGTGCCTTATCAACGATTTCAATCGAATTTTCACAGCTAATGATGTATTGAATATGAAATGATCGCTCTGAAAGTATATTGCCGTTGAACCGTACGAATCCTCAATAAAAGAAAGGATAAACAACAAAGCCTTATTAGACAAATGTGTTGTGTATGTTAGTTAACTAAAAGCATATGTACAAGCTCTAAGTGTAACTACTTTTATCACGATGTATTTATTACTACTCTACGCACTCCGTTGTACTTACGCTCGATGTTTTGGCCTTCAAGCGTTTTTGTAAACACAGGTTTCCCTTCCGAAGACTCCGTCCTGTTATACGACTTTTTCGATGTAATATCTTCCGAAACGGAGCCATTCATGATTTTAGAGTATTTACTGTCCGAAATGGATTCACCGTTTCTCGAACGTTCGTAGCTTGACTCTACTTTAGCAACGCTTTCAACATTATTTCCTTCGTAATTCGCATCGATACTGAGTCTAGTAGATCGACCGTTCTTCGAGTCTCGACGATATTTCGAGGCGATACTATCAATTTTACTAACGGTGTCATTACCATCGTAGCTAGTTTCAATGTTGTACGTAGAGGAGCGACCTTCGATCTTGCTCTCAATGTTATTGTTGAGACCATATTTAGAAGCAATGCTATCGATTTTACTAGCTCCGTCATAGGACGATTCAATAGCATATTTCGAGCCTTCTTTCGAATCTAATGATGATTCGATTCCATATTTAGACCCTCCTTCGATGACAGAGCTAGAGGAGTATTTAGATTCATATCGAGAGGCGGCACCTCCTTCGATAGAGCTGCTGGTCTCGTATTTAGCACTCTCTAGACGCGAACCACTCTCTCGCCGAGAATAAGAAGATGCACCGGTGGTATCATAAGAGGATGTTTCATATCGCCCGCCGCTAGATAGTTTACGGCTACTACTGGAGTACTCTGCAAACAAAATATGCTGTTAAAATTATTTTCTAATTTGGGGTACGAATCATCTTGTGAAAGTGAAACAAAATGTATACAGATACATGCCTCCAGAAACCCGCGTACTGCGGCTATGCCTAGACATTTCTTCGTCTTCAGTTCCCTCTGCGGTTACAGCTTGACTGTTGACAGAAACTGCTTCTTTTGTTTCCCCAGAAGTTATAGTTTTTCTGACTTCAGCTGTTTGATCTTCAGATACCTCAGTAGCCGCAGTTTTGCCGTTACTTAAACTTTTATCAGGTGTTATTGATTTATGTGTAATTAGACCGTTAGTTAGTTTTTCTCCTGTATCTTTGGTTGTTGGAGTTTGAACATCAGATATTACTTTTTCGTCAGATTTAGAAATGACAGTCTGAGCGCTGTCTGTTTCTTTGGTAGTAACGTTTTCCGAGACTGAAGATGTAGAAGTTTTTGTTGATTCTTGTTGAAATACCTGTTCTCCTGTACTTGAGGTTTGGTGTAGTTTTTGCTCAGCAACTTCAGCTGATGATGTCTCCTTTACACTAGTTGTGTGTTCAACTGAGGATATTTGAGACGTTTGAGTAGAGTAAGAAACTGATTCTTTTACTTGTTCAGCTGATTCACACGACTGCTTGTGAACCGTTCCTTGACTTTGTTCAATAGAACCTTCTTCTTTATATTGTGTTACTGATGATGACTCTTCTACAGATACCTTAGTTGATGTCGCTTGTATAACTGAATGACTTTCTTCTTCAACTCTTAACTCTGCGGTTTTGGTTTTTGCAGACGTAGAAACGTTTTCTTTATTAGAGGCTTCCTGAACAACTTGAGTTGATTCTTGAGAAGACTGCTCAATAGATAAGCTTTGAGCAGTTATTTTTGCAGAAGATATTTGAGATGTTTCACTAGATGTTTCTTTTTTCGATTGTTCTATAAATTCAGCTGCTTGCAAAGTTGCACCAGAATTTTGTGCAGCTGTCTGTACTGTATGCAAGTTTTCACTAGCTGTAGTACATTCAACTTGCGTGACAACCGATTTAGACTCTAAATCAGCTGTGACTTCGTTTGTAACAGTACTACTAACAGTTGAACTAACTACTTCTTGTACTTCGCTAACAGAAGAGATCTCTGCTGCGATATGATCTTGCTTGGAAACTTTACTAGCAACTTGACTTTCTACTGAGGCCTTTCTTTTGCCTTGAAGTACATGAAGAGATTCTTCTTCTGTAATTACCTCAGCCGCTTCTACAGTCTCGACACGAGACCGTTTTTCTTTTACTTCTTCACTCACTTCGAACTGTGTGCTTTCCACGTGTTCCCGTTTCTTCTTTTTCTCTTCTGGCTCTGGCGATTTATAATCTGGTTGCTCTTGTGGTAGTACTTGAAGATCGTCAGCTGCGTGTTCGGCTAAGGCAACTGGAAAAATATTAATGATGTATTGAATAATACACTGTACGTAATGGAAAATCATTCTCCTATAATAACATCACGTACCAACGTCACTATCGTATTGTGCGATCTCCCTAAGCCAGGTGTTCTTTACGTGATCCCGACGAGCTGTGAGGGTGATTGATAATGGAGGTGATTTTTGGTGGAGCTCGAATTTTGCTGTGTTCGGATGATCTATTATTTCGATGTCTGGGATCTGGAAAGTTGAACATAGTCATTCAAGAAAATTATAATTTATATAAATATCCATCAATGTGATATGAGACACTTACCTTAATGATATTTTTAAGAACGAAGACAGAGCGATCCTCGGAGATCCTCTTGACTTTGCAGATTAAAATTCTTGCTTTGAACAGGAATAAGTATCTATCTTTTGTAGAGTCTTCGTAGTCAACGGTGAACCAGTCGTGGGTGAGCAGGCGACCAAGTTTATAGATGTTTCCTCTGAAGCCTTCTATGCTAGCGATGAACTTGTTGTCGGTGGCGCGATTTGGTACTCCCAGAAACAATTCTAGCGCTTTTTGAAGGTCTGTGCTATCATCACCAAGACGTTTCGAGTACTTTACTAATTCCTGGATGCCAAATAATTTATTAAAGCACACGATAGTAGATAAAAACAAATAGTTTTACATCAAACATATGTAGATTACACATTAATGTCTGTAAACTGCTTAAGTTTTTTCTTTCTTCTACATGTTCGTAACATTGCATCTCGCTTATGTATTTACATTTATATAACAGATGTAACATACTTGAAGACAATTCGCGCAAATTTGAATTGCCTTTACTGATTTAACAGCCTACAATTACTACGTTATTGCCATAAGTTAAAAATGCGTTGATACAACAGGCGCCTAAATAGAAACGTTTAGAAACATCTAGTTATCGTTTTCTATTGTTTGGCGCACCTACCTATTTTTATACCTGTAAATATTATGTCATCGTATAAAAATGACGCGGGGTAGAATTACCACAGACAAGTCTTGGGGTTTCTATTACTAGTGTTTTTATGTATTTGTAGATGGTATTATAGTTATTTTTAGTAGGTACTCGTAGAGACTACAATGAATCAAAGGTCATTAAATTTTTGATAGTTCCGTCTGAACACGACGCCAGACGCGAACTATGGATTGGCTGCTGGCGCTCGTGTAAACTGTAAGTCAGGATTGCCGTCATGATTTCAGTTATAATTGGTACATTTGTTGGGAAATTGGAACATTAACATGTTACGATTGCTGATTTTCATGTGCTACAAAATGTCCCATCAAATTTGTTAATAGTCATTACGGAAACCAAGAACATATGGAAAATTTTACTTGTGTGATACTTAAGTTTCATTACCTTTAGAAGTAGCTGGTAGTCGTTTATTCTTTGGATAGGTAGCTTAAGATGTTCCGAGAGTCCTTTCTCGTCACCGAGCTTGTCAGATAAATTCTGTAAAGATAAATTATACATAAAATTAATTATACTTCAATTGACATACATAAATAATATGACCGTTTTTAATGTCAAAATCGTTTGAAATATATTATTATTATTGTATCATCAAGGCAAATCGGGATACGCAGAGAGCACCAAGTATCGAATATGTCTATCCATACGAATCTCACGTGCTTTTTCTATATTCATCATTCTTCTCATACACAGAAGCCAGTTTTGGTTAAGGTCTATTTTTTATACTCAAAATATTTCTCTTCATTTACAATTTTAGATCAGATACTCTATAAGAAGGAAGAGTACATTATTGATAATAAATAAATTATCACCAATAAAATTTGTCAAGTACTCCGAAAAACTTCAATAGTTCATGAATGTTCCTTGGATTCTTTACATATTTTAATTTATAGGATATAATCGAGAAGAAAGTTACATGAAGTTTCTGATATCGTTGTTCGACACATGTAATGCAGTTGGCGACCTGCCAATTGATTTAGGTTTTGGATGATCCCGGGGCACATTGCGCTCTTTAATTGAAACAGGCGTTTGGGCGTGACTGGCTTGGAGACATTAGTAATGCAATAAATCTAATAAAGATTAAATGAGATATATTCGAACTTGTAGCTGACATCGCACGAGGAGAGGTATTCTAATATGAAGCTTATTTCAAATGACAAAAGATCTGATTGCAATGCAGAATTGTTAATATCAGGATGGTATTGAGGTTAGTTTGCCGTTTGGATCGAAGCTTGGAAGATCGTTGATTGGAAGTCTGCGAAAGGCTGCAGGCAGAAGCTGGATGCGACAAGCCGAGGACAGCGTGCGATGGCGCTCATTGGGGGAGGCCTATGTCCAGCAGTGGACTGAGCTGAGCTGATAGGCTGATGATGTAGTTGTTTTTGGTAATTATGTCACAAGATATGACATAATTAGTTCGTAAACTGAACCTCTAGCATCATTTGCGTATCAGTAAGTTCCTTTGTTCTTCATGATTACTTTTCAATCGAGTATCATCTTCGTTTCATAAGTTTATTTATTTACATACTACAAATAATAATAAGTTTAACATTGGTATATGAAATATTTGATATTGAAAATAGTATCTGCTACGTAAACAACGCTTTCTGTAAATTTCATCTGGCCATCTGAAAGTCCGTGTCCTGATAACTTTTTAACCGGGTCAAGATATTAATACGCATTACATCAGGCAAAATCTTCTTTTTAACGCGTGGCCGAACGAAAGTAATATTTCGCAATATCTTTTCTGATAAATTTCTTGATTATCGTCCTCCAGTTGTCTCAAGGCATTGGCGGACAGGTTCTTGCTTTTGATGATGACAAGTCATGACTAAATTTTATTGCTCCTTAAGTCTTAGATTCTAATTCAATTTAAGCTCTCCCGAAAGCGCCCTATAACTCACATTTTACATCATTATTTGTATGAAGCTATCCCATCAGATAAAGTATAGACCGTCGTAAAACGTTCATAAATACGTCAAAACACGTATAAAGTGAAGTCGCTCCGCTATATTTAAAGCACCTTGACACATTGCTTCCAGACCGTGGGCTGTTGACGTTAGAATTGAAATATTTGAGAGTAATGCGAAAATATTCATACATTTTAAAATTAACGAAAGATTTGCTAGGAGAAGAAAATGATGAATTGCGGTGTGGAAGAATGCGATGGTGTTCTAAACAAATATCAATGATAATCCTAAAATTGACTGGGCAGTTGTAAAACAAAAACCGAATGACAAAAAGCTGACATCTTAGTCATTAATTATGACTATTCTTTTGCGTGCGAGGACGAGTATTTCCGGAAAGTCGGAAAACTTGACATGTTACAGACATTAATTGTACAATTATCTGTACACGTGCAAGATCTGCAAATAAGCAGCAGTTTTGATATTCCATAATTTTAGTTCAGACATATGCAACTGGTTAAGACATTATTACAAATAAATTAACATCATTGAACTCTATAAACACGTCATTATTCTCGTATAAAAACGTAAAAATATTCGTATCACGTTTCTATATTAGTTAAGTAGGTATACATTTTTGAATTTTATATGTCACTTGCTGTAACGGTAAAAGAAAACATCGTGACGGAACTTACAGATTTTAAAGTTCTTCATTATGGTCTCAAAGGCGCGAGCAGTCTGCCAACCTAAACTTAGCTAACGTAGTAGAACCTTATACCTCAGTACGAGACGAGACCCGAGTCCAACAGTGGCACAATAATAATATAAATGATGTTAATATCATTATAATCAATGTACACTAAATGTATACAGAACATGCCATATTTGATTAAATCTTTGGCATTTTTCTACGACAACTTCAAATTCTGATACTTCCAGCAAATCCAGAAATTAACGATCCACTTTTGACCTCATCTTAAAATTACTTAATTTATAAGAACAAATCAAACGATGTAGTCTAATACGTGCGATTTGTTATTTATAGTACACATGGTGTTTGTTACATTGAGAGGAAACCCGCCCAAGAGATTTCCATAATGTTTTATAAGGTATATGAAGTCTGCCAAGGGGCATTGGCAGTCTACGGACTTTCGTACTCGTTATGAGAGGAGAAACGGGACCAACAGTGGAATGATAAAAGGGTTAATGATGATGATGTTGTTGAATTCTCATAAAATTTAATTTTAGTTCCAGACTAATGTTCCGTTTCTGCGATTTGAAGAACACCGTGGATTCTTGTAACATAGGTTGCGATATATAGATACCTAATTACTCTAATAATATTAATTTGTACAGTCAATCCGGTAAAGATCTTTTTAAAATCATTACGGAGCAACTTATTGATTGCATCATTTATCTTAATATTAAATTAAGAAACTCTCTTTATGCTTTAATGGTAGAATTTTATCAAAAAAATTTATTGTCTCATCCGTCTTACCATTAAAAGCGTATTAATATACGTATAACAACTGCCTCGTTGGTCGAACGGTTGCAAGCGCCACTACCGATCGGGAGGTCATGGGTTCAAATCCCGGGTCGGGTACTATCGGAATTTTCTAATTTAGAATTTCTAGTAGTGACTCGGAGTCTGGATCAGTACCCGGTGTATGGCAATAGGCTCACCACCTATTCCATGGGACTTAGACGTAACTGGTGAAACGTGGGGGTGTAATACATCCCTCAACCTACCCCTTCGGGGATTACAGGCGTGATGTTACGTTTAATGCATAACATGTTTTATTAAAACAATTGTAACGGCAGCGACCTGGCAACTTCACGCTGTTATCACAATGTTATACCTCCAGCACAGGTCACATAGTTTCTCGTAATGCTACTACAAATTTACAACCAGACTTCAATTTGGTCAATGAATGGCTCTAATTCGATTACGTCAATACCATTGAACTCATTACTATTGGCTTCATATTTGCCAATTCCACCGTACCAGTAATAACTTCCATACGAGCAATTATAGAACTTGGCGACATTTTGGTTATTTAGGTACCTATTTTCGTCCAGCGCCATATGATCTTGATTTATATGAACTAATTTGTCTATGGTATTTCAAATTATGACTTTATACATTTGGACTGATTGAGAACCTAAATTTGATTTGAGCGAAAATTATATTTCAGCTAATTTCAAGGGAGCGCAGATATTTCTTTTGGCATGAATCTCAGCCGTTAAATTTATGAGTTTTCAAAGTTTAGGTTAAGTTTATACTTATATATTTTAAAGTATACATAAGTATAATACGTTTACAGTCTATTTTCAAATAATCCATTAATAGTTTTAAGTACGAGATTGAATATAATTTATTTCTCAACATGTTTGTTTATTAGATGTCCGAACCGCTCCATACTGTCTATTTTAAAAGCAATTTACTGATGTAACAGGATGTTATGACTATATACTACCTATATTGTTCTCGAAATATTCAGGTAATATATTTTTAGCGTGTCTTTTAAAATTATCAATATTATCATCACCATCATCATCATTATCTATCACATATTGACATTTTAACTGTCAAAATACTGTTATGTACCTGTATTTCTGCCGTAATTCCAAGATAATTACTGCAACACCTATTCATTGAAATAGGATGCTTACATGGTGCGTCTTTGTACGTTTTTATTCTAAGGTCATTACTAAAAACTGACCCTAACCTTTGTTGGTCGAATGTGAAAACTTTTAATTCCAACCTGTATACAACATCCAAAGATAATAGTCTATTGTATTCCGAACTAAATATCGAATGGTAGCAAAACACCAGTTAAAATAAATTTGGTTACGTATACGATACAGCTCTACAAAATAGTTCTTTAAAATTACAGTTCGCAATTGGGTCAAGGTCATCGGGAAACTCTTTTGTGGGGCCACCCGAAGCTTCTGGTGAGAACGCGAAACTGCGAATCGACGTGGCGTCAGATAGCCACCACG